>JAJPUD010000027.1:211334-238432 GCA_023553655.1 Myrmecobius fasciatus
AGAGAAAAGAGGGCTGAAAATAGATCTTTTAGGAGCAGCTAGGTGGTGGAATGGATAGAGCATCAGCCCTGAAGTCAGGAGGACCTGAGTTCAAATCTGGTCTGAGACACTTAACACTTCCTAGCTGTGTGACCCTCGGCAAGTCACTTAACCCCAATTGCCTCAGCAAAATTAGAGAGAGAGAGAGAGAGAGAGAGAGAGAGAGAGAGAGAGAGAGAGAGAGAGAGAGAGAGAGAAAATGATGAGTGGCTAGAGAATGAGAAGGAAAACCAGGAGAGAATAAAAACCTAGAGAGGAGAGAATGACCAATAGATGTAACAAAGAAGGCACAAAGTATAAGAACTTAGATTATCCCTAATGGTCTTGATTATCTCTAGAGGTCTCCTCCCTTTTCTATCAGCTGGTTTTTCTGCAAGTCTAGAAATTCCCTTCATACTATACAATTAAACTGAACTAGAATTAAGTACCTACTATGTGCCAGATATTGTGCTAGGCACTAAAGATACAAAGCTACATACAAAACAGTCCCTGCCTTCAAAAGACTTTCAGTCTACCAGACGGTCAATCCATATCACTTTTTGGGCTTTGAAGTTCAGATCCATCCTCATGTCTCCTTCTGAGTCTTTCTGAATTAAAGAGGAGGTACTTTCTTCTTCTGCATCTGCACAGTTTATTGCCAACAGAATTCATTAGGTATTTTTCTCATGTCTCTGGGAGGAAATGAACAGCTATAATAGTAAATCCCCATTTTCCCAACAATGCCCAGACAGATACAATGCACTAGTTGCTCAAGTTGCTTATCGAGGTTTATCATTATACATAGCCAAGGAGGGAACATAATATCTTTTGAAGGGTATTGCAAGGTGACTTTAACTGATGATACCTAGAATTCTGCCATTACAGCTTCATTCTTTAAGTTTAAGTCAATAATTCCTTGTTAAAATATAGATATTCCCAAGAATACATGAAAATATTACCAGTCATATGTGTGTATGTACATGTACATATGTGTATATATGGATATATATGTATATATGTACATGTGTATATTTATCACATTTCTTTCAATAACCTAAGAGAAGGCTTTGAAATAGAGGAAAGCAAAATTAATCCACAGTATAATTTCTGAGCATTGGAGATAGATGAGGGTTTGAGAATACAGACACTTGAACAGAGCACAGAAGTGCACTTAAAAGGGGATATGGAAGTGACAAGAGTTTTATTTAAGCCACTACTTTGCTTGGACCTACTGATATTTCCTAGCATATAATAGATGCTTAGTAAATTCTGGTTAAGCAACTGGTGATGATGATGGTGATAGTGATGATGATGATCATGATGTTAATGTTAACAATGATGATGATGATGAAAGAGAAGATGAAAAATGAGGAGGAAGAGAAGGAAGAAAATGGAGGAGGAAGAGAAGGAGGAAGAGAGAAAGAGGAGGAAGACAAGAAGAAAAAGGAGGAGGAGGTGATAGAAGAGAAGGAGGATGGTGAAATTGACAATAATGTTAGAACAAAACACATTACTCTATAATTGAACTTTTCAAAGATGCTTAGAACTTCTGTCAAATGCGTTCTTAACTTTGGAAATCCTCCTTTCTCATCTGTAATAATAGTATTTCACATTGACTCATGCCATTCCACAGGAATCAGAGTCCACAGTAAACAATATTATTTCTATTAATTCACATTGGTCCCAATTTGCTCCTGTGGCTAGAAAGCTCTAGTCTTCAAGCCAGTAAGGATAAAATTATTTCAAAAAGTAAATTCTTCATTATCAGTGTTTGAATAAGGCTAAAATATATAGTGTTACTGAGCACAAGAGACTGTTAACATTGTGGAATGGGGAGGATTCAGGTAATGAGTAGTCTGTGGGATAATCTTTCAAATTAGGCTCAGTGTAAATATGAGTATTGGCAGTCTCTCATATATCTAAAAAACAGGGCTTTCAAAGTCAAGATTATGTGAATAAAATTTGCCCCCACCTTAGGCAATTTGTGAAGTCGCTATGGTTCACCTTCAATCTCCCTAGCTTCCCTCTCCCTTTTTTACTTCCCCTGGATCTTTTTACATTAGTTCTTCAGTGTCCTCATACAAAAATTCCTTCATCTGACATTTACAGCCATTTAAAATCTCTCACTATTCCCTTTTATAGACCCTTCTGTTTGATATTTTCCTAATGTGCCCTATGGTTTCCTACCTCCATATCTATGTCCACTTCCTGTATCTGCAATATCCTCTCTCCATCTTTTTAAGTTCTGCCAATCCATCCAGATTTGGCTCAAAAACCAATTCTCTCATGAAGTCTTTCCAGATCCCTCTAGTAGAAATTTCATTTTCTGTTTCCCAAGTGAACATAGAACTTTGTGTCCATTTTATTGTAGTTTTACATTCTAATTTGGAGTTTATTTCCTTGTTTAAATGCAAACTAAGTGCACAGGAAACAAGATAGACTACCATAATTTAGCAGCAAATTACTTGTCTTCTTTCAATCTCAGTTTCTTCATTTGTAAAATGAAGATAATAATGGCACATGGTTTGCTGGGAAAATTAAATGAGATATTATATGCAAAATACTTTGTCATCCTCAAAAAACTAACTAAAGAGTTCTTCCTATTATTATGTAGTAAAGCAAAAAACACTCTTGGAGGCCTGTCCTATGACAAAAGTGTCTCCTATACATATGTTAAATTAATGCAAATCCCTTGATAGATTGAGGTAACTATAATGAACCTCTTTTTTATTCACATCAATTGAGGTATTAAACTAGGAGCCATGCTTATCAAAGGTGTTTAACTTTATCATGGAAGGTACCAAATACAGAATCTACATAAAAGAAGATTTCCATATAGATAGAGAGGTCCTTCTTACAATTGTCATTGTACTAATAGCATCAAGTCTAAAAATGCTATAAGGTTCCCTTAATGAGATCCTTTCAACTTATCAGTACATGAAAAAATCAAGTAGATGCAACATGCTCCTTGTCTAAACTATGGTATATAAATAGATGAATGCTGCAGAGAGCTGACTGGATGAATGTCGCAGAAGAACAATAACCTAGGATCAGAACAGAGAAGCAAAAAGAGATTGGGCTAAGGTGCATTTGGGAAAATTGTGCAACACTTTTGCTAAAGTCAAGGCTCTCGATGAATTAACATCCTATTTTAATTAACACAATTATCAATATTCTTCTGGCAATGTTGCTCAAAGAGTTCTAGAATAACACACTCTTTAAGGAATCAAAACTGGAGGTTCACCCAAAGGACAACAATCACAACCAATTTATGTCGTACTTTAAGGTTTGTAAGGCAAAAAACACATGGTGGACATAATATGTTGCATATTACCCAGAAGGCATGGAGCTCTATAAAACACATCATCAAAAGTCTATATGAAGCTAAAAAAGAGTGGGTCAGTGAGAGCATGAAACCACAAATAGTCTGCCAGTGTGCTACATTAGTGCTCATGAAATGACAAGGGGCCTAAAAGTAGGCTGGTCCCTACTGGGTTGGGTAAACCATTTATGGGAAAACAATAACAAGAATCATATTGTGAGAAGACTCACACAACTGAGCTTATGAAGTATTAAGGAAGAATCCTCTAAAAATAATATAATTAGCATTTATATAACATTTTGTGTTATTCATTTGAAAAGTCATTTACAAGTTATCTGATTTACACACAATATCTAGCACATAGTTCTTAAGAAATGTATATTGACTGACTGATATGAAAAACAGTTGATGAGGGTGATGATGTTACAGATGAGGAAAATGAACTTGAGAATAATTAAAGTGACCTATTCAGGATCACACAACTAACAAGTGCCTGGAGGCAGTATTTGAACCCAAATTTAGCAGTCTAGACAATATGCCATCTAACTCCTCACAAAACTCTTAAATTCTTTCAGGGCAAAGAGAATATTTTGTTTTTCTTTGTATCATCTGCACTAGTTTACAAAGAGCTTTGTATGTATGGTTCAATTTATATTTACTTGATTGAATTCTTATAAAAATAGGCTATTAAAGGATTTGAAGGTTATACACTCTTGTAATTGACTGCTAATGTAAATATTACCTCTTCTGGATAAATCTCAATTTCACAGGATACCAAATTTTAAGGAGTGAAGAACTATCTCTCTTAAACACAGCAGCGTCTTTTTCAGGAAGATCAGTTTTCAAATTCTTTCTTTTCTCTGTATTGACTGTATGGTCACGGCAATTCACAATTATCTCAGGGCTCCAGGTAACCTTCTGAGATTATAAACTGCAAAAGAATTGCCCATCTGCATCCCTACTACACTTGTCCTAGGCAGCAACGAACATTGACTATGATAATCAGAATACTAAAAGGTTTGAGTTTGAATCCATTACCTCAGTGATCTTAAATAAGTCATTTGCTCTATTTGGGGTACAGTTTCCTCATGTGTAAAATGAGAAATTTGGACTGAAAGACTTTTAAAACTTTATGAGGTACCAAAGGAATAACAGCACAGACTACCACTACTCCTCAGAGATTAGAATGGCATCCTTCTTCTGGGTTGTGGAATTGATTTTTTTTTCTTCAGGGAATCTTATTGGGACCTATGATCACAGCCTATAGGTAACCTGTTCTGCTTAATTATGTGGACTTCTTTAAGTCCAGGGGTCATCTACAAGAGTGAAGTTTCAGAAAAAAGTTTTCAGAGGATATCAATCTCAAAGGAGATCCTGAGGACTTCTGAGGTCATAAAGATCACAGGAAATAGAACTGAGAGAAATCTTAGAGATCATCTGGTTCAAATCCCATCCTTTGACAAATGGGGAAACTCTAGGTCAAAAAGATGGACTTGTTCACAAATAATATAATATATAGCAGAGCCAGGATGTCCAACCCAGGACCTCTTTCTCTGGGTCTACTGTACTATGTCCTAGGTACTATGCTTACTGACTGACCACAGAAATTCCTTGATCATTTTCACTTACTGATTTGTGAGTGGTTTTCGAAATGACCTCTAAATTATCCAAGCATTTTGTTCCTGAGGAATCAGTGCCCCACTTTGGATTATGGAGTATCCATGCATCACATGAAATGAATAATCAAAAGGGGAGAAGCTGACCTGCTTGGATGAGAAGTGGTACTTACTTAGTTTTGGGTGGGACTTGGCTTAAACCACCTATTCCAATAATGAGATTTCACTGTGCCTTTGGACCTGAGACTCTATGATGAGGAATTCACAATTAAGGTAGAATAGAATGCCAAAAAAACACAAGACCCATCTAGTCCAGGAAATACACTGGAAGGAAAGATTCAAAAGCACAATTCCTTTCTGATTCAACTAAGAGCAATTGCAATTCCTGGCAGTATCTGGAACACCGTCCAGGCAATGAGGTATTTAATAGTGTTGGCTTCCATGGGGCCAGAGTGGTGCTTCAGATTTAATACCCCATTAAGATGAATGGTGAGTAGGGGTCACCCTTTCCTTACTGTTATTCTTCAGATTGTCCAGATGTCAGCTCAACCAAATGACTCTGTGTTCATTGACCTTAGGAAGGTTACTAATGACCGACAGAAGGGATAGAATGTTTTAGTATATGTACCATCAGTCAGATTTTTGTCAAGGGGGAAGGAATATTTGAGATTGTTTTTAGATTGCCACTTCTCAATATACTTAAATCATCCTTTTGAATAGTTTTTCATTCTTTAGCATTGTAGAAAACCTCTATATTTTGAGTGGAGGTGGAAATTAGGTGACTCAGTTTCCTCTTCTGTAAAAGTTGGGAGCTAGACAGGTCATCTAGGAAGCATCACTGGGTGGTGGATGAAGAAGTGGATTTAGAGTCAAATGACATGGGTGCAAATCCTTTCTGCCACTTTTTACCTTGTGTGATTTTGTATGTCACTTCACTTCTTTAAAAAAAAAAAACCTTGGGGTTTTTTTTTCTTTTGCAAAGCAATTTTTTTGAAATTGTAAACTTGTGAAGCAAGTTTAATGACTTGTCCAGGATTACAGTTAGGAAGTGTTAAGTGTCTGAGATTAGATTTGATGGCTTTTATGATCCTTTCTGGCTATAAAACCAATAATCTCATATAAGAACTTTTTTGCTTCTAATATTCTGTGTTGAAGGGAGTAGAGGTCTTTTATTCCTTCGTTATCTCTAAGGAATGGTGCTAGTTTTGACAGCTAAGTTTTTAAATTAGGGATATTGCAAGGGGAAGAACAACTCATAATGATTGGTCTTCAAGAATGAACACGATAGTTAAGTTTTCTGTCATTGGAAAACAATCATGAATAAACTGAATGGTTTCCTGTCAGAGATGAAGATCTCTAGAGAGAATATAGGAGGAAATGAAATAACCAATAATGTTCTTCCCATCCCTATCATTCCATGTGGCATATAGTATATGGCAATGTGAATAGAAAGATAAACTTGGAGGCAGGAAGACCAGGATTGGAATTCTGTCCCATACATTTACTAGCTATAGAATATTGAGGAAATCATTTATTCTTCTCTCTGCCTCAGCTTTCTCATCTTTAAAATGGGGGCAAATATCTATCTTATAGTTAGGTAAAAAGATCAAATTATTATAAATGTCAAATGAAATAATGAGATGTTTTATAAATCTTAAATTACTATAGAATATGAATTATTATTACTATTATTAATGCCACTTAGTTTCCTATTTATTACATAGTCTATTATAGTTCCAATGGGAAATACAAGATAAACCAAAGTTTATAAGGCCTCTGTGTTCTGCATATCAAAATTTCTTGAGTTCTTGCTTATTTATGAGTAGTGGGGATGGGGTTAATTTTGTTCTAAAAAACTCATTATTGATGATTTCAGAAGAAAATAACACTCACTAAGAATTTTGCAGACTTTGCAACCTCACAATTTGAAAACTAGGTCATATTCTGAATCTTGCATCCTTGATGGTGTCTTTTCTAAGCATATTTCCCCTAAAATCAAATTAGCAATGTATGTAAATGTGTTATTAGAATTCATTAAGCTAATTTATTTAATTTGGGTGACAAACCTGAAGCAAACAGCTCTTCATTTCTCCAACACTTCTATAGTAAAAGAATATTGATTTAGATGTTGTCTGTCAAGTTTTATTATCTTTTTTCAAAGGTACTTTTTCATATGGCCCAAAGGAACTGTTTAGCTTCCTCATATACAAATGGGACAATAAGAATCAATCCCCTCCTTTCATCTCCAGCATATTCATTCTCTGGATTATCTTTGAAGAGGTAACCCAAATAGAAGAGATGAACAACTGAGAGTCTGAATTTGGCAACCTTCACCAATTGTCTTTAAAATTTTAAGCCTCACAGCATGTGAAGTGAAGCACAGTCTAGGCCAAACACTTATTTCCTTCCTGGAAAATTAGTTTGTGGGGACATTGATCCAACAACTAGGATCAATGGTTGTAAAGGGCATATGGTCCTTGTGAATACAACCTGAGGCCCCAAAGTCATAGGCAACATCAAAAGTAATGGACTGTGAAATTAAGAGTTCATCACCTATTGAAGATCATGGATGTTCTGAGGATATGAATGACAGAGCTGTTCTTGAAAAAAGATAGGTCAGTGGGACTTCCTTAATGTGGTAGACAAGAAAAGTCTTTGGTTTTCCAGATAGTCTTTCTTACTCTAATAAGCTATTTATTCCCTAGCCAAGGTCCCTCCTACCAGTACCTGATACTCCTATCTCTCTCTGGTCCCCTTTTGACTGAATTTTCTATACTTGGAAATGTGAGTTTCCTGACTGATTGATGTTTACTGGTTGTGACCTCAAGAATAGGAAATAAGTCAGACACATCTAAATAGGATTGGACTATACTCTCTAAAAACATCTAAATTGTTTTTGATTCCCATCCTTCCCTGAAACACTGAATGAAAATGCTCCTAAGAATCTCAAGGAGATCTTGGAATAGAGATATACCAAGTCCTATGAGCAGCTTCCCACAAAATCATTCATAGATTCTCAGCTCTTGCATCCTCTAGATTTTCTTTTTCCTTTAAAAAATTTTTTAAATAACAGTTTTTTTATTTTCAAAATACATGCAAAGATAGTTTTCAATATTCACCCTTGCAAAACTTTGTGTTCCAAATTTTTCTCTCTCTTCCTTCATCCCCAGTCCTAGACTACAAGTAATCGGATATAGGTTAAACATGTACAACTCTTCTAAACATATTTCTACAAATTTCATACTGTACAAGAAAAATCAGATCAAAAAGGAAAATAAATGAGAAAGAAAAAAAGGAATTCAAGCAACAAAAAAGGTGAAAATACTATGTTGTGATTCACATTCAGTCCCCATTGTTCTCTCTCTGCATGCAGATGGCTCTCTCCACATAAGTCTATTGGAATTAGTCTGAATCAACTCATTACTGAAAAGAACCAAGTCCATCAGAATTGATCATCGTATAGTCTTGTTCTTGCTATGTATAATGATCTCCTGGTTCTGCTCATTTCACTTAGCAACAGATCATGCAAGTCTCTCGAGACCTCTCTGAAATCATCCTGCTGATCGTTTCTTATAGAACAATAATATTCAATAACATTCATATCCTATAATTTATTCAGCCATTCTCCAACTAATGGGCATCCACTCAGTTTCCAGTTCTTTGCCACTACAAAAAGGACTGCTACAAACATTTTTGCACTTGTGGATCCTTTTCTCTCTTTTTTATGATTGTTTTGGGATACGGGCACAGGGTTGAAATATTTCACAACTCCACAAATAATGCATTAGTGCCCCAATTTTCTCACTTTTGTCATTATCTTTTCCTCTCATTTTAGCCAATCTGAGAGGTATGAGGTGGTACTTCAGAGGTGTTTTAATTATCAAAATTTAATATTTTGTCTATGTAAAAGTCTATATAAAGTGCCATAATAATAATAATAATAATAGCATTTATACAAAGCTCTAAGGTTTGCAAAACACTTTTACATATACCATTTCTTTATCTTCCTAACAACCCTATGAGTTGGATGCCATTGTTATCTTTATTTTACAGATAAGGAAAATGAGGCCAAAGGAATATGTCAGCATTTTTTATTATTTTATTTTTTCCTGTTTATACATGTATATTAACTTTTTTGAGACACATTTCTTCATGAATCATGTTGAGAGAGAAAAACCAGAACAAAAGGGAAAAACCATGGGAGAAAAAAAACTGAAAGAAAAAGGGAACATGGCATATATTGATTTACATTCAATCTCCATAGTCCTTTTTCTGGATAAAGATGATATTTTCTATCATAAAATTTATTGCTGTTATTGTGAACAATATTCCTGTTTCTGCTTGTTTTGCTCAGCATCAATTCATGTAAATCTTTCCAGGCCTTAATATAATATAATCAAAATTTATTCAGCCATCCCTCAATTAATTGGCATCTATTAATTTTCCAATTCTTTGTCATCACAAAAAGAGCTACTACAAACACTTTTGCACAGGTGGGTCCTTTTCCCTCCTTTATGATTTCTTTGGGGTACAGTCCCAGTAGTGTCACTGCTGGGTCAAAAGAGTATGCACAATTTCATAGCCCTTTGGGCAAAAAGTTTCAGTGTTGGAACTTCAACTCAGGTCTTCCTGTATTCCAAGGTCACACTTTATCCATTACACCACCTATGCTACTGTGAGATCATATAAGGAAGAAGTTTGTTTTTTGTTTTTTGTTTTTTTGCTGAGGCAATTTGGGTTAAGTGATTTGCCCAGGATCACAGAGATAGAAAGTGTTAAGTGTCTGAGGCTGGATTTGAACTCAGGTCCTCCTGACTTCAGGACTAGTGACCTGTATATATATTTACATATATATATATATATGTATATATATATATGTGTGTGTGTGTGTGTGTGTGTGTGTGTGTGTGTGTGTATACATATACACCTAGCTTCTCCAAAGAAGAAGATAGAACCAGCCCTGAAATCAGGAAGAAGTTATTTTCAGTGCTGGTAAGGAAAGGCTTCATTGGAAGATGACTTGAGGATCTTTGAAGAATTAGATGGATATTAAGAAATAGAGAGAGAAGGGGAAAAGAGCAGGGGGAAGGGTTTAAGAATAAGGGACAAAGGGGGCAGCTAGGTGGTACAGTGGGATAGAGCACCAATGCTAAAATCAGGAGGACCTGAGTTCAAATCCGGTCTCAGACATTTAATACTTCTTAGCTGTGTGACCTTGGGCAAGCCACTTTTTTATTTTTTTTATTTAAAGCTTTTTATTTGCAAAACATATGAATGGGCAATTTTTCAACATTGACCCTTGCAAAGCCTTCTGTTACAAATTCCCCCCCTCCCCTAGATGGCAGGAAGTCCAATACATATTAACCATGTCAAAATACTTGACAAATCGAATGTGTATACATATTTATACAATTATATTGTTGTACAAGAAAAATCGGATCTATAAGAAAAAAAATCTGAGAAGGGAAACATAATGCAAGCAAACATCAACAGAGAGCATGAAAATGTTATGTTGTGGTTCACATTTCATATCCCTCTCAGTGTATATGGCTTTCTTCATCACTAAACAATTGGAACTGGTTTGAAACATTTCATTGTTGAAGAGAGCCATGTCCATCAGAATTGATCGTCATATAGTCTTATTGTTGCTATGTACAATGTTTTCCTGGTTCTGCTCATTTCACTTAGCATCAGTTCATGCAAGTCTCTCCAGGCCTCTCTGAAATCATCCTGCTGGTCGTTTCTTACAGAACAATAATATTCCAAAACATTCATCTACCATAATTTATTCAGCCACTCTCCAATTGATGGACTTCCATTCAGTTTTCAGTTTCTTGCCACTACAAAAAGGGCTGCCACAAACATTCTTGCACATGTGGGGCCCTTTCCTTCTTTTATGATTTCTTTGGGATATAAGCCCAATAGAAACACTGCTGGGTCAAAGGGTATGCACAGTTTGATAACTTTTTGGGCATAGTTCCAGATTACTCTCCAGAATGGTTGGATCCTTTCACAGTTCCACCAACAATATATCTGTGTCCCAGTTTTCCCACATCTCCTCCAACATTTGTCATTATCTTTTCCTGTCATCTTAGCCAATCTGACAGGGATGTAGTGGTATGTCAGAGTTGTCTTAAATTTGCATTTCTCTGATCAATAGTGATTCGGAGCACCTTTTCACATGACTAGAAATAGTTTTAATTTCATCATCTGAAAATTGTCTGTTCATATCCTTTGACCATTTATCGATTGGAGAGTGGCTTAAATTCTTATTATGAGACAATTCTCTATATATTTTAGAAATGAGGCCTTTATCAAAACCCTTAAATGTAAAGATGATTTCCCATTTTATTGTTTCCCTCCTAATCTTGTCTGCATTAGGTTTATTTGTACAAAAAATTTTTAACTTAATATAATCAAAATTATCTATCTTGTGTTCAATTAAGAGTTCCAGTTCTTCTTTGGACACAAATTCCTTCCTTCTCCACAGGTCTGAGAGGTAAACTATCCTATATTCCTCTAATTTGCCTATAATATCATTCTTTATGTCTAAATCATGAACCAATTTAGATCTTATCTTGGTATGTGGTGTTAGGTGTGGGTCAAACCCTAATTTATTCCATACTAGTTTCCATTTTTTTTTTTTTTGGCAAATCACTTAATCCCAATTGCCTCAGCAATAAATAAATAAATAAGGGACAAGGCACTTCTTCCCCTCCCCAAGCCAAATATCTCAAAGTAATGAGGCTTACTCTTTCCCCCCACAATTGGCTGCATGTTGAGTCTTATTGTCCTAGGGTTACAAGTGAATGAAATCTGTATGGCTTTGCTGAAAAAAGAGTCTTATCTCATTGGCTACATTAACTGGCATTCTTAGCTTTCAGTAAAACCTTTATTTCCATTGGGGTAAGGCTACAAATCTCCCCCTAGTGTTCCTATAAAATCCCCAGCCTTTCAGCAGATCTTATTACAAACCATTGATTAACTGAAGCAGCAATAAACTGTAGTCCAGCCCAACCTGCTGCTGTCTTCCTTTTGCAGAGCTGCTCAGACTCCCACCTCTTTTCCATTTAAATAGAGTTTCAGACTGTAAGAAGCATCATTCCATATTCCTTCATTATTTTGCACTTTGGAATCTCAGCCTTTATCAAAGTCTAGTGCTAAAAAATTAAATGGGAGCAGGTAGGGTGGGGAAGTGGAGAGACAAAATATTCCCTAGCATCTCAGATGTTGCATAATTAACTGGTCAAACAACAATTGAATATTCAAATTACAAGAATTTTCAAAGCTAAGGCTTTCTTTCTGCTTCAGAACTGTAGAATCACAATAATTTTTGTAGCAACCAGACCACAATCTTGGTTTTGTTTTTTTTGGTTTTTTTTGTTTGTTTGTTTTCCTGTGGGAGCAATTATTATTTAAAAGAAAAATAAGAAAGTTTAACTGGGTCAAAAATTCTTAATCATTTTATGCCATGAACCTCTTTGGAAAGGTGATGAAATCCTTGGATCCCTTCTCAAAAAGGGCTTTTTAAATGTTTTAAAATACAAGAAATTAAATTCATAAAATTATGATAGAAACCAATTACATTGAAATACTCTTATGAAAATATTTTAAGAACAAGTTCATGAACCCCAGGTTTGGAACACCTGAGCTAGCTAGAACAAGGGGTAAGGTTAGGCAATGTGATAAATGTTTTATTGATATCATTGCAATGTCAAGAAAATTTGGGGTAACCCCTGGTACATTGGGATTGACCTGCCCTATGGTAAATTAATGGGAGGAAATGAATCAAAGTGTCATGGAAAAATGGGTTGAATTTACATCATTCTCACATTGCATAAAATCACTGAGACAGTGGAATATTACAGCTTATAGACAATCTATTTTCTAGGTACATAAGATTTTTAAAAAATATTTTATTTTTTAAGATGCATTTATGACAGAAGACATTCTGATTTTCCACACACTACAAATAAAAAGCAGGGAGAGTAGACACATTGCCAAAGGTCAAATAGCAGGCCTCTAATCAAATTCAGACATCTTGACTATGAATTTTCAATGCAACTCAGTTATTGCCCATTAACTTATTTTTATTTTAGGGTAGAATTTTGGAAGTATGTGAGACTTTTGTATTTCCTTTTTCTGAGGCTTGTTCTCACTTCTTGGGCATGTCTTTATCCCTAGGTGATCAATATTCACAAATTCTCTCACCCTGTCCAGATGCTTCATTCAAGAAAAGATCTGATATTTATTTACACTTAGATGCAAATGAGTGCTAATATTTAATGTACTATCTTTCCCATTTTACCTAAAGATATCTATTTAGGAATTTCAGGCATCTATCCAATGGGTATGGAGATATTTTGCTTATTTGTTTGAAACAGTGATAAATAACTAGTTATATGTCTATGGGTGAATCATTTTATCCATCTAAACTTCAGTATCTTCATTAATTAAACAAAAAGCCAGAAGAAGACCATGTCTAAGATTCTCTCTGCCTTCTTTCTCTTAAGTTCTAAGACTGACCCTTAGATCAATTCCAAAGGACTTTGCTCTCAATTTACCGGAAAAGATCTAACTTATTCTGGTGCACATGATGCTTTTGATTTGACTTTACCTAGAAACTTTTTATTATATTAAAAAGGTCCTTTGATGCCTATGCTTTTAAAAGTATTGTTATTCTTTGTCAAAGGCTTGTTATACATCTATTAAGATGATTAAGTGACTTGTGATGTTTTAATTTTTAACATGATTATGTTAATTGTTTTCCTACTATTGAACCATCCTTACATCAATAGTTATAAATCCCATTTGAAAAAAGTGAATAATTACTTGGATAAATTGCTATTGTCTGTTTGACAGGATTTTATCTGAAAATTTTGAGTTAATGATCATCAAGGATATTGGACTATAATTTTCTTTTTCTGTTTTTATTTTTCCTTGCTTTAGATATTAGAAATATATTTGTTGCACAAAAGGATTCCAGTAGTGTACTTTCTCAATCTTTTAGAATAATTAGTGAAGTAGTAATTATTCTTTAAAATTTTAATAGAATTCTTCTGTGAATTCATTTGCAAGCTCAGTCCCCTCTCCCCTCCCACCCTTGGTAGTAATTTAGTTTCCTATTTCATTTTTTGAGATTGCTTATTTGTGATTTCTTTCTGATCTTCTGATAGTTTGGGTATTTTATGTTTTTTTAAAGATATTCCTCTATTTCTTTTATATTCTCTGTTTGTTTCACATGTAACTGCACAAGATATGTTCTGATAATTCTTATTTCTCCTGGGTTTAATGTTTTCACTTTGCCCATTGGTTTTCTGCTCTTTTCTTTCAAGTCAGATTAGCTAAGGGTTTATCAATTTGTTAGTCTATTTAAAAAAACCCTAACTTTCAGTTTTATTTGACATTTCTAATTTTTTTGCTTCCTATTTACCTATTCCCTCTTTACTCTTCAATATTTTTTCTTTTATTCTTATTTTATGCTTATCTGTTGGCTTTCTAACTCTTTAAATGTATATTCAATTCATCAATCCTCTTTTAAAATATTTTCTTGATGCATGTTCACGAAGATAAAATGTTTTTCTTTCTTCAAAGGATGTTTTAACTATATCACAGAAATAGTGGTATGCTATTTTTTAATTATCTTTTCCTTTTCTTTTAGTTATTGTTTCTATGATTATTTGTTCTTTGACTCACTCATTATTTAGGATTTCATTGTTAAGTCATTAATTGAATCTGTTACTTTTATTTGTGGTCCCTGAAGTACTATTTTTGTTGTATTATGACCTATTAAAGATTTGTGAACTATTACTCCTTTTTGTGTTCATTTGCAATATCTCTGTGATCTATTACATGGCTCATTTTTGCAAAAGTTCCAAGTGGTGCTGAGAAATATGTATATTCTTTTGCTATTTCAGAATATGCCATGTCTTTTAACTTTAGTTTCTCCAGAAAATCATTGTTTGGTTTCCCTTTGTTTATCTTTCTGATAGTTATGTAAAAATGAGAGAGGAATACTAAAATCTCTCATCACCATTGTGCTACTGCCTATGTTTTCTTGTAACTCAGATAATGTTTCCTTTATGAATTTGGATACTGAGATATTTGGAGCATATGTTTACTAATTACATTAGTTTGTTGTTTCTGGTTTCTTTTAGCACAACATAATTTCTTTCCCCCACCTTTTTAATAGTATTTTATTTTTTTCCAAATACATGTAGAGATAGTTTTTAACATTCATTTTGTAAAACTTTGTGTTCTAAATTTTTCTCCCTTTTTCCTTTAACTCTTTCTTCCCAAGATATAGCTTAAATATGTGCAATCCTTTTAAACCTATTTTCATTTTTATTCTGTTGTACAAGAAAAATCAGATTGAAAGTGGGGAAAAACATGAGAAAGACAAACAAAAAGGTAAAAATATTATGCTTCAATCCACATTCAATCTCCATAGTTCTTTCTCTAGATGTGCTTAGCATTTTCCATCCCAAGTCTCATAATATAGCTTCTTTGTTGATTCCTTTTTCATTCTTTAAATGTTTTTTGTTTTGTTTTGGCAGTATAATCACACTTCCTACTTTTTGAATTCCTTTGATGCATAATAAACTTTCTTCCCCCCCCCATCCCATTAGTTTTATTTTGTATAAGTTTTTGGTTTTTAATTTGTATTTTTCAGAAGTAACAGATTGTAAAGTTTTGTTTTCGTATTCAATCTGTCACTTTTTCATTATATTGGATTGTTTGATCCATTTACATTCAAAATTATTAGTGTTAGCTTCATCTGTCTCTAATATTTTTCAATTTATCATTTTTTCCTCTTCTGCTATAAATATAGAACTATGTCTCTTCACTTTCTTTACCTTAACTTCTTTTAAGGTGTCTTTGTTCCCATTGGCTTTCTTCCCCTCATCTCTAGTACTTTTTCTTTCTTTTTTTGTTATTCATCATTTTGAGGTTTTGCTTATTATTTACTTTTTCTTTCCTGTTTTTTTCTGCTTATACATATCTTCCTCTACCCTTTTCTTTTTATTTTAGAAGATTACTCACTTTTCATAGGTAAACTGAACTAGTAATTATTTGTTAAAATTTTTGTTTTGCACCTTTATCCAAGAAAGATTTTTCTCACTCTCATTATCCATCCTCCCATTCTAATATGAATGCTTGTTGTTTGATTCACAACTTCTACAATAAGAGACCAGAGATCTCTTTGTTTTCCTCATTAAAGTAAATTAACTCCACATTTTCCCTCC
This sequence comes from Myrmecobius fasciatus, assembly GCA_023553655.1. NCBI lineage: Eukaryota > Metazoa > Chordata > Mammalia > Dasyuromorphia > Myrmecobiidae > Myrmecobius > Myrmecobius fasciatus. The sequence continues at coordinate 227,537 of JAJPUD010000027.1, forward strand.
AGTTTATTTCTGCCACTGCTTTTTACAACTTACCCATGAATTCCACTTTTCTTTTATTCCTTATTTCCAGAATCCAATTAGCACAGGTGTCAAAGAAAACATTGTCCCTTGGTAAGACTCCTCTTCCTTCCTGGCTCTGTTTGTGCAGCCATCACTGATCTATATTCTTCCCTGATTACCTTTCTTTCCCCAGTTGCCCCCAAATCTCCTCCTTGGGTCCATGCTCCTTCTCTCCCGTGCCAATTGCTCCTAGGAGTTCCAATTCCCTCATTTTATAACTCACCATACTTTTATAAGCCACAAAATCCCTAGGTCATATCCTCATAAAGTTCCTATCTGACTTCACAGACTCTCTCTATTCACGGATAGGAATATTCCTTCTCATAACCAAAGCAATACTTCTTTTCCCTTTCTTTCAACTGTTCCCCCTTGCCCCCTCACCCACTCTTATTTTCTTTCTAAAACTACAAGAAACACCTTTTCCTCATTGATAACTCTTATATGAACCAAGAAACATCACACATTACTCTCTCTGTGGTCTCCTTTCCTCTTTCATGTGTTCTTCGATACTGTAATATAGTCCCATGGGAAAAAAATAGATTCACCTAGAGACAGGGTTTCTGTCCCCAGGTTCTGTCCATGATGTTCCATGCCTGCCTCTTCATCATTATTTCCACCAGACTTTTGCCTTCATCCCTATCTCCTTAAATACATATAGAAAAAAATGCTTTTGTTCTCTTATTTAATCCTTATAATAAACTTGCAAATAAGGTATATAAAATATAATATAGTTATATCTATTTTATAGATGAAAAAATTAAGGCAAAGAAAAACAGAGAGCCTTGCTTTTGATCACACAACTACTGTGTATCAGAGGTAGGGTTTCAAGTCAAATCTTGCTGAAATTCAAATCCAGCATTCCTTCCATTATGTCCCAATTTTCCCTGGCAGCCTTTGCTGTAAGTCTGGAAAAATCACTGTTTTTTTTCAAGAATTGCCCTTCTGGTGGCATACTCCTTTAAAGTTCTTCTCATTTCTTGTCCCTGTCCTGCTCCTTTTCTGGGAAATCCAATGTCTGGAATCTTGTATGCTCAGAAACTTCCAGTTTCCTAGCTAATTGACACATCATGACCTTGTGCCATCAGAGATGCAAAACTTATCAGACCTACCTGGGTGAGATTTATCTCCTCCCTTCTTATAAATACTCTATTCATTTCAACTGCACTGAATTGCCCTGATACACGGAGTGAGCATGAAGTCTCACCTTTGAAATGGCAAGAGCATTGACTGAGTTCTGGGAACAGCTTCATAAAAGACTATTATGGATTCTTTTCTCCTGCCATGGTCTGAAACCATTCTGCCAGAAACTCTCAAATGATATCCCTGCTTCTACCCTGCTTTTTCTTATGCTTCTCTGTCCTGCCTTAGAAGTGTTGGTCCTTAGGCTGCTTCTTTAATTTACTTTTAGAGATATAAACTGCTGCCCCAATTTTAAAGCAGAAGTATAAATTGTCCTAATGTCCTTGTCCCTCAAATTGCACAATTCTGCTTTAGATATCCCTAGTTAAATCATGGGGTTTTCCCTTATAAATGAAAAACACAAGAACCTATTGCTTTAACCATTTGTTAGCTTCTCAAATTCATCCATATCCCAACATTGATAAATGAACAATAGACATGAATACACAGTTTTCAAAGGAAGAAATCCAAACCATCAACAACAGTATTTTTTAATACTCTAAATCACTTATAATTCTAGAAAGACAAATTTAAACAACTTGAGTACTTCCTCACATCCATCAAATTTGGCAAATTGACAAAAAAAACAAAATGATAAATGAGGGCATGTGGGAAAACAGGTACATAAATGTAGTACTGGTGGAGCTGTGAACTGTTTCATTCTGGAATGCAATTTGGAGCTATGCTAAAAAGCTACTAAAATATGCATAGCCTCTGAATCAACAACACTACCATTAGGTCTATAATTCAAAGAGATGAAAAAAAGAGAAAAAGACCTAGACATACAAAGATATTTATAGCAGCTCTTTTCATGGTGGCAAACAATTGATGGGGGAATTGAACTCTGATCAGGCAGAGAATGATTGAACAAGTTGTGGAATAGAAATGTAATAGATGTTCTGTAAGGAATGACCAGCAAGATGATTTCAGAGAGGCTTGGAGAGACTTACATGAACTGATGCTGAGTGAAATGAGCAGAACCAGGAGATCATTATACATGGCAACAACAGTACTATATGACAATCAATTCTGATGGACATGGCTCTCTTCAACAATGCAATGTTTCAAACCACCTCCAACTGTTCACTGAAGAAAGCCATATACACCCAGAGAGAGAGATGTGAAATGTGGACCACAAATAACATTCTCATACTCCTTGATTGATGTTTACTTACATTGTGTTTCCTTTATCTGACATATTTTTTGTGTAGGTAAGATTTTTCTTGTACAACAATGATAAGTTTGGAAATATGTATACATATATTCGATTTGCCAATATTTTAACATAATTAACATGTAGTGGATATCTTGCCATCTAGGGGAGGGGCGGGGAGTTGGGGGAAAAATTTGTAACAGAAAGCTATGTAAGGGTTATTGTTGAAGAATTACCCACACATATATTATGCAAATAAAATTTAAAAAAAAGAAATGTAATAGAATATTGCTGAAACATAAAGAATGATGAAGAAGAAGATGTCAAAGAAATCTGAGAAGACTTACACGAACAGATCCAAATTGAAGTGAAAAGAACCAGGAAAAGAACAAACAATATTTTAAAAACAAATTACTTTGAAAGATTTAGGAACTGATTGCAGAAAGATTAATCACAGTTCCAGAGGACTGATGATAAAACATGCTACTCATCTCCAGATAGAGAGGTGATGGACTCAAAATATGTGTGTTGTGTCTGGGTGTATGTTTATGTATATGCATCCATTACATATTTGTGTATTTATATATGTATAAAGACATTATATAGGCATATATCATAAATATAATTTATATTTGAGTATGTGTGTCTATATTACATTTATATATATATATATATCAACATATATATAATACTCTCTCTTTCTAGCTTTAAATATATACTCAGAATATGTGTGTATGCCTAAATCTGTATGTATTAATATAAACACACATATATGTAATATAAATATAAAATAAAATAAATATAAAATAAATATGTAAAATAAAATAAAATATAAAATAAATATATATATATATATGCAATGATTAACACAAGAATTTGTTTTGTTTGATGATATGTTTTTGTTATAGATTTTGTTTTTCTTGCTTTCACAATAGGGCAGTGGGGAGAAAGATTTAGGAAGGGGAAAATTTAAAGCTGATCATAAAATAAAACTAAATTTTTAAAAAATTCTTTTTCACAGCCCTTTTTAGTATTGGCAATGATCCCAATAGCCTATGTAGCATGCATATTGTTGGTACTTAATTAAACGTTGTTGTTTTGCGTCGATTCCTAGACATTCAAACCTTTTGAGGATTTAGATTGTAGAAGATTGAATATTGTGGTTTATTCACAAATTTACAACAAATCACCAACATATTCAAAACCACTAGTAATTGGTAGTTTCCTGACCTTTCCTTGTTCAGTAAGTCCTGCATCAAGGTAATGAAATTCGGACTTATCTAGTACAATTTTGGTTCTGACTCTCATAGAGTTATTTTGCCTGAGGTAAGTATGATGGCACTTATGTCCCAAGGTTCAGTTAGATGATCCCTTCCACTTTCTTGCACAAATCCCAATTCTACCCATAGCTTGGTTTCGGGGAATGCAGATTCAGTATCTTCCATTGTGTTTTTTCTTTTCTTTTGGATTCCAAAGTTTTCTTGGTGAAAGTAGAAAAAAAAGGGAATTGAAAAAAAATTGTTGACAAGGCTGGGGATGGCTGATGGAAAAAAATCTGGTCTTTTTCTGTTTAGCATTTTTAAAACTATTTTGAAATAAACTGTTCAGAGAGAGAGAAGAAAAGTGAATGAAAACATCTGCCAGCTATGGAACCTCTGTCAATCATTTACAGACCTCCAGCTGACTATTCCTAGATTTGAACCCAACTAGAGGGAACATGGTTCCAGAAGTACTAAATATTCCCACCCAATATGAGGTGAATGACAAGTCTAATCCCTGGCCCAGATGTTTACTCCAGCATTGACTTAAAGAGAATGAGCTAAGCAAGTTTTATTACTTTTAATCTTCCTGAGATTGGATGAAGGAAATGATCTGTGTGCTGTAAATTTCCATTAGCCTCATGGATGGAAGCACTTGGCTATTTCTCCTATGGGAAGCCAATTGTCAGAACAGCAAGAAAACAACAAGACACTCACATATTAAAAGTTGTGCCCACTGTTTGTCATTTCCCCTGAATGCCAAAAGTAAGCAAAAGTATGAAAAAAGAAATGACATCCGATGGACCAGAGGAGGTGAGCCATGCTTTTCAAAGCACCACAGAGTCAGTCATACACTTAAGAACTGAGCTTCTGGTTTATATTCATGAATTGTAATAACTGGGCTAATATAGTTCTAAGAGAATACAAAGCAATTGGAACCACCAATTTCCCATCAAAGCCTTAGAGACCATTTCCAGAATTTGATTGTCAACTAAAATGTTTCTTGCCTGTCAACACTGACTGGCCTTTCTCCTCCACTACCTGTCCTGATGTCCCCTTCTAGGATCAGATCCCAGGATATTGGATGACAAGCTGGCAGGTACCTTAGAGAACACCCAATCCAGATGAGGGAACTGAGACCCCAAGAATTAAAGATTACATTCAAGGCAATGGAGGTAGAAAATGACAGCTAGCTAGTTTTCTTTCTACTATACTGTGATTGCCACCTTCCTTCCCCACCAACAGTAAAATCCTAACATAAAGCATTTGGGTGGTACAATGGTTTCAGGGATTCTGGGAGATCTGAATTCTAAACATGCTGCAGGAATTAAGTGACCCTAGACATGGCACTTAACCCCAGCTTGCCTCAATTTCCTCATCTGCAAAGCAGACACACAAATAGTACCTACCTCCTAGCACTGTTGGGAGAACAAAAAATGAGATGATATTTGTAAGGTGCTTTGTAAATATCATATTTTTATGTAATGTGGTTATCCTGTAAAGTGATCATTATTTCTTGCCCCTAATACTAGCCTTTTAAAAGGGTTCTTTTGAGCTTGAGAAGAACAGTGTAAAATGAACAGTGATCTAGGAGTTGTAATTAAAGAATATGACTCAGTTTCCTATAAGATTCATTTCAAAGGCCATGACATCCCTGAGGCACACTTTCCCTTATCCATAACCAGTGCCTTCTTCATGTCAATTCATTTGCTATTCGTGTCATATATAGTTTATATTTACTCCTGTGAGTTCATGTTATTGCTAACCTGTCACCTCTCTCCAGTGGAATATAAGCTCCTTGAAGCCAGTGGCTATTTCATTTTTATTTTTGTATCTCCTCCACCTGGCAGAGTGCCTGGAGAAATTGCCCACACATGTGCCAATGCACCTAAGTGTCCCCTACCTTATTTATTCCCAATTTACTCAGATTTAGAACCTGGTAATGATTTGTTGTAAACTTGTAATAGTCATAATACTTATCCAGGACCAGGACAGTCAAAATGTTTGATTGTACATGGTAAATGCTTAATAAACATTTATGATTATTAAATTAGTAGATAGGTAAGCAGATGGGACCTTCATTTTTCAGGTAAAGAATTTGAGGCCCAAGAACCTGAAATAATGTATCTAAAGTCAAATAACCAAATAGTGACAAAGACAGAATTAGGACTCAAAAGTTTTCTGACTAAAGACACCTGTGGGTCTCCTTGGTCTGTGGCAGCCCTAATCCAGACCACCATTTTTTGAGGTACCCAGGTCATTATCACTTTATTCTCATCTCCATTTTTCATTCTCCTGACCTTTCTACTTCCTCCCCAGCACCTTTTCCCCCTTCTTCCCTACTCTCTCTTCCCACTCTGTTTTATCTGTGGTATTCCCCAATTAGAACATAATAGCATTTTATGTGGCACTATTTAAAAAAAGTATTTGTATCCCTGATATTTAGAACAGTGCCTGGTACATTGTAAGTGCTCAGTAAGCTCTCTCTATGTCTCTCCCTTTTCTTCTTCTTCTCTCTTAGTTTCCTCCCTCTTCCTTTTCCTCTCCTTCTCCATCTCCTTCTCTCCCACTTTCCTTCTTTTTGTCCCTCTTCCTCTCCCTCCTTTTCTCTCCCCCTTTCTTTTTCTCATTCTTTTTTTCCTGATCCTCCTTTTTATTTTTCTCCTCTCTTCCTCTCTCCCTGTCTGTTTCTCTCTGTGGCTTTCTCCCTCTCCTCTCTGTTTCTCTCTATCTTTCTCTGCTCTCCTTTCTTCCCTCTCCCCTCTTTTATCCTCTCTTCTTCACTATCACTCTCTCTGTCATATTTCTTCCCTTCTACTACACCGTACCATAATGCCTCAGAGACCTGAGTTCTGGTCCTAACTACAACTTATTAGGTGTATAGCCTTGGTAAAAATTACACTGAGACTCTGGGTCTCAATTTCCTCATTAAAATGGTAGAGGGAGACATCAGATAGTCCATGGGGTTACCTTTAAGTTGTAATATGCTACTTTACAAGGAAGAGAGGTATATCTCATATTCACAGGCAGTTTACTTAGCTAAAAATGTACTGATATAAAAACAAAAGATACATCAAGGGCTATCATATAGCTATCTTGGGTCCTATTTGTCCTGACTTGGGGACATGCCACAGAATACATGAGGTTCAAATAGGAGCTGACAACTTCTGCTGGACTGCAGACTAACCTGAATTACTTTTTAGGATCTGGAGCTATTTTTCTACAGTTGGGAGTAAACAAAAGGGACTAGGAACTGTTTGCAAATGCACTGATTTAGGGTAATACCATTCTGAAATGAACTACATAAGGATGCACAGTAGCTGGTATGATTCAGTGTTCAGAGTTTTCACTTATAGCATTATCTATCATTTTGTCTCCATTGGTCTCCTTTTCTATCTCTCAGTGCAAGGAACTGTCTCAAATTCTGTGACATATTCAGATAGGAAAAAAAAAACCTTTTTAAAAAAATTTAGGTCCTACTTCAAATAAAGGCTATATGATTCCTGGTCAAAAAATTTAATGGTAGCATATTTCAGAATTAGAAAGGTATGGGGATATAATAGAAAGAATTGGTCTCAAAGTTAAGAAGTCTTACGGTCAAGTTCCTTCTATTCTACATATTTTTATATGACCTTGAGCAAATCATTTAAGCTCTAAGTGGCTAGGTCATAGCTCTAAGATCATAAATTGCTAAGGTGAAGATATGTTCTAATAAGAAGTTATTCACCAGAATAAAATCATAGGTCTGGCCTAAATCAAAAAGTAAACTAACAAACCACCACCTCAGCACTTTAGAATTTGAGGTTGAAGAAAGTTTTATGATCTTCTCATTCAGCCCTCTGATATAGGCAGTGAAAAGTGGAGCCAGGAAGCAAATCCAGAATCTCTGAATCTATAATGGTCATCTCCATTACAGAATCTTCACATTTATACATAATTGTTAGAGAATATAAAATTAATGTGTAATTTTTTCATTAATTCACCTCACTTTAACTATTGATGTAACAAATTGGACAATCCATTCTTAAGGAATCTTCAAGTTAAAATGACTCAGGGCTCCCACTCTCCTCATACTTCTCACCCCCTCCCTCTAACTGACCCAAATCTCCTATAACAGGCTAATATCAAAGAATTATAGAGGCAAAAGGAAAGGTTATCAGAAATCATAATCAGTACCACCATCATCTGCTTCCAGAGTTCTCAGCCCAAAAATAGTTAGGGAGTTAAAACAACTGGTCAGAAGATAGTAGTCTCTTTGCTGGCACTCTGGGTAGACTCTGTTGTTTTTCCTACTCACTTCTGGGTTACAATCCTGGATAGCAGTGCCAGGGTAAAAAGGAGAGGGGACCTTCATCATAGTTCCAGGGAAGAAAAGAATGCCTATGGTCATTCATAGACCAGAGAAATTATTAGAAGTATAGTAAACATACCTCTCCTTAAATTATATTGGAAGAATTAAAAAACTTACAGGACCATAGAAGTTTCTCTAAAAACAGCTGCACAAAAACCCTGAAACTTGGCTTAGTGTGTCTTCCACTCTGGAAGCAGAGGCACACTTTAGCAAAGAACTAAAAGTCAAAAATTAGGTGGGGAAAATAACCAACAACAGAAAAAAAAACCCTCTGACTATTGAAAGATAATATGAGGACAAGGAATATCAAAACATACACTCAGAAAAGAAAGCAAAATCAAGACTTTTGCATCCAAAATCTCAAAGAAAAAATATGAACTGACCTCAGGTCATGAAAGAGCTAAAAAAAATTTAAATATCAAGAGAAATTAGGGAAAAGTAGGAAGAGAAATGAGAATGATGTAGTAAAATAATGAGAAATGAATGAACAGAAAAAATAGAATAGTCCAAATGGTAAAAGACATATAAAAATTCACTGAAGAAAACTCCTTACAAATTAGAATTGTCAAATGGAAAAAGAGGCACAAAAATTCACTGAAGAAAAGAACTCATTAAAAATAGTATTGACTCAATGGAAATAAGTGCAAAACAGGAACTTACTTTTTTTTTTTTTTTTTGCAAAACATATGTATGGGTAATTCTTCAGCATTAACCCTTACAAAGCTTTCTGTTACAAATTTCCCCCCCTACTCCTCACCTCTCCCCTAGATGGCAGGATATCCACTACATGTTAATTATGTTAAAATACTTGACAAGTCGAATATATGTATACATATTTCCACACTTATTGTTGAGCAAGAAAAATCGTATCTACAAGAAAAAAAATCAGAGAAAGGAAACAATGCAAGCAAACATCAATCGATAGCATAAAAATGTTATGTTGTGGTCCACATTTCACATCCCTCTCTCTGGATGTATATGGCTTTCTTCACTGAACAATTGGAGCTGGTTTGAAACATTTCATTGTTGAAGAGAGCCATGTCCATCAGAATTGATCATCATATAGTATTGGTATTGCCGTGTATAATGATCTCCTGGTTCTGCTCATTTCACTCAGCATCAGTTCATGCAAGTCTCTCCAGGCCTCTCTGAAATCATCCTGCTGATTGTTTCTTACAGAACAATAATATTCCATAACATTCATTTACCATAATTTATTCAGCCACTCTCCAATTGATGGGCCTCCATTCAGTTTCCAGTTTCTAGCCACTGCAAAAAGGGCTGGGCTGCCACAAACATTCTTGCACATGTGGGGCCCTTTCAGAAGTGCAAAACTTAAACTGAAGAAGATAATTCCTTAAAAATTAAAATTCTAGATGGCGGAGTGAAAAGGTGACTCTCTGCATCCTCCTCCGAACTTCTCTCAAATCAACAATAAAATAAGCCTCTGAACTGATCTTCAAGTCAACGAATCAGGAAATATTTGGATACTGTTTGCAGATATCTCTGAAAAACTTCACATCAGGTTTGTCTAGCTCGGACAAAGGGATAAACAGAGGACTCCGGTGTCAGAGAACTCTGGTGGAGGCCGGAAGTGAGCGTGGGACTCAGCTCAGCTCAGCTCAGACAGGCAAAATCCAAATTCCAAATTCCAAACACCTGGAGTTTATCTGAGGCACTCGGGACACTCTGCCCTGATTGGGGGCAGGTGTTCTGGCAAACTTGCCTTGTTTAAGGAGTAATTTGGACTTAGTCCTAGCCCCCACCGGCTCAGCACCTTAAATTAATTCGCCAAAGCGCCTCAGGGCAAAATCTTCAGCCAGCCATTTCAGCCGCCGTTTTTTTTCCCCCTACCTTAAAGAGATATTCATGCTGTCTAAAAAAAAAATGAAGAGACAAAAGAGAGCTCTCACCATAGACAGCTTTTATAAAGAGAAAGAGGAGAAGACCCCAGATCCAGAGGTTCCTTTAGACATAATTCCAGAGGAAATCAGCAAGGACCATCACTGGTCCCCATTTCAAAAGGCCTTTCTGGAAGATTGCTTAAAGAACCTAATAAAAGAGCTGGAGGATAAATGGGAAAATAAATTGAAATTAGTGCAAGAAAGATACAATATCTTGCAAGATGGATATGATGCCCTGCAAAAGAGAGATGAAAAAGACACCAATCTATTGAAAAATAAAATTAGTGAAGTGGAAAAAGAGTGCAATGAACAAAAAAATTCAATTGGCCAGTTACAAATGGAGCTTAAAAAGGTAACTGAAGAAAACAACACTTTAAAAATAAGAATTGAACAAATGCAAGTGAATGACTCAATAAGACTTCAAGAATCAAACAAAAACAAAAAAATGAAAAATTAGAAGAAAATATGAAATATCTCCTAGGAAAAACAACTGACTTGGAAAATAGATCTAGGAGAGACAATCTAAGGATTATTGGACTTCCTGAAAGCCATGATGAAAAAAAGAATCTAAACACTATCTTCCAGGAAATCCTGAAAGAAAACTGCCCTGAGATTGTAGAATCAAAGGGCAAAATCACCATTGAAAGAATTCACCGATCACCTCCTGAAAGAGACCCCAAAATTAAAACCCCAAGGAATATTGTGGCTAAATTTCAGGACTATAGCACCCAGGAAAAGATTCTGCTAGCAGCTAGAAAGAAACAATTCAAATACCGAGGATCAATAATTAGAATCACACAGGATCTGTCAGCCTCCACATTGAAGGATCAAAGGGCCTGGAACCAGATATTCTGAAGGGCAAAGGAACTTGGATTACAGCCAAGAATATCCTATCCAGCTAGAATGAGCATTATCCTCCAGGGAAGAAGATGGTCATTCAATAATATAGGTGAATTTCACCTATTTCTAATGAAAAGACCAGATCTGAAC
>JAJPUD010000027.1:258432-319461 GCA_023553655.1 Myrmecobius fasciatus
TTGTAAAGGGGGGAGGACTGTTAAAGGGAGGCGGTCATCAAAAATAAAATACTGGGGAGGGGGAAAGAGAGTAAGGGGAAAGGGAAGAGAAAAATGTAACTTTGGGTAAATAAGATGGCAGGAAATATAGATATAGTCATTTTAACTGTGAATGTGAATGGGATGAACTCTCCCATAAAACGGAAACGGATAGCGGACTGGATTAAAAGCCATAATCCTACAATATGTTGTTTACAAGAAACACATTTAAAACATAGAGATACATACAGAATGAAGGTAAAGGGCTGGAGCAGAATCTTTTATGCTTCAAGTGAACAAAAAAAGCAGGGGTAGCAATCCTTATCTCAGATCAAGTAAAAGCAAAAATAGATCTAATAAAAAGAGATAAGGAAGGAAACTATATTTTACTAAAGGGTACCATAGACAATGAAGCGGTATCAATACTAAACATATATGCACCAAGTGGTATAGCATCCAAATTCCTAGAGGAGAAACTAACAGAGATGCAAGGAGAAATAGACAGTAATACTATACTAGTTGGGGATCTCAACCTTGCTCTCTCAGAATTAGATAAATCAAACCACAAAATAAATAAGAAAGAAGTTAGGGAGATAAACAAAATGTTAGATAAGTTAGGTATAACAGATCTCTGGAGGAAATTGAATGGTGATAGAAGGGAGTATACTTTTTTCTCAGGGGTTCATGGAACTTATAGGAAAATTGATCATGTGTTAGGGCATAAAAACCTCAAAATCAAATGTAGAAAAGCAGAAATAGTAAATGTATCCTTTTCAGATCATGATGCAATAAAACTCACATGTAATATAAGGCCAGGAGAAAATAGACCAAAAGTTAATTGGAAATTAAATAATCTAATCCTGAAGAATGAATGGGTGAAAGAGCAAATTATAGACACAATTGATAATTTTATCCAGGAGAATGACAATAATGAGACAACATACCAAAATTTGTGGGATACAGCCAAAGAGGTTATAAGGGGTAACTTTATATCTCTAGATGCTTATTTGCATAAAACAGAGAAAGAGAAGATCAATGAATTAGGGTTACAATTAAAAAAAACTAGAAAAAGAGCAAATTTAAAAACCCTCAATCAAATACCAAATTGGAAATTCTGAAAATAAAAGGTGAGATTAATAAAATTGAAAATAAGAAAACTATTGAATTAATAAATAAAACTAAGAGTTGGTTTTATGAAGAAACCAACAAAATAGATAAGCCTTTAGTTAATTTGATCAGAAAAAGGAAAGAGGAAAATCAAATTGTTAGTCTCAAAAATGATAAGGGAGAACTTTCCTCCAATGAAGAGGAAATTAGAATAATAATTAGGAGTTACTTTGCCCAACTTTGTGCCAATAAATTTGATAATCTAAATGAAATGGAGTAATATCTACAAAAATATACATTGCCCAGGTTAACAGAAGAGGAAATAAATTATTTAAATAGCCCCATTTTAGAAAAAGAAATAGAACAAGCTATTAATCAACTCCCTAAGAAAAAATCTCCAGGTCCAGATGGTTTTACATGTGAATTCTACCAAACATTTGAAGAACAATTAATTCCAATACTATACAAACTATTTTAAAAAATAGGGACAGAAGGTATACTACCAAATTCCTTCTATGATACAGATATGATGCTGATAGCTAAAACAGGTAGGGTGAAAACAGAGAAAGAAAACTATAGACCCATTTCCCTAATGAATATTGATTCAAAAATTTAAATAAGATTTTAGCAACGAGATTACAGAAAGTTATCTTCAGGATAATACATCTTGACCAAGTAGGATTTATACCAGGAATGTAGGGCTGGTTCAATATCAGGAAAACTATCAGCATAATCAATTATATTAATAGCCAAACTAACAAAAACCATATGATTATCTCCATAGCTGCAGAAAAAGCATTCGATAAAATCCAACACCCATTCCTATTAAAAACACTAGAAAGTATAGGAATAAATGGGCTTTTCCTTAAAATGATTAGTAGCATCTACTTAAAACCATCAGCAAGCATCATATGTAATGGAGACAAACTAGAACCATTCCCAATAAGATCAGGAGTGAAACAAGGCTGCCCACTGTCACCATTACTATTTAATATTGTATTAGAAATGTTAGGTTTGGCAATAAGAGAAGAAAAAGAGATCAAAGGAATTAGAGTAGGTAATGAAGAAACCAAATTATCATTCTTTGCAGATGACATGATGGTATACTTAGAGAACCCTAGAGACTCAACTTAAAAACTACTAGAAACAATTCACAACTTTAGTAAAGTTGCAGGATTCAAAATAAATCCACATAAATCATCAGTATTCTTATATATTACTAACAAAGTTCAGCAGCAAGAGATACAAAAAGAAATTCCATTCAGAATAACAGATGATAGCATAAAATATTTGGGAATCTATCTGCCAAGAAAATGTCAGAAACTATATGGACTAAACTACAAAACACTTTCCATACAAATAAAATCAGACCTAGTCAATTGGAAAACATTAAGTGCTCATGGGTAGGCTGAGCGAATATAATAAAAATGACAATACTACCCAAACTAATTTACTTATTTAGTGCCATACCAATCAAACTCCCAAGAAATTATTTTGCAGATCTAGAAAAAATAGTAGCAAAGTTCATTTGGAAGAACAAAAGGTCAAGGATTTCAAGGGAATTAATGAAAAAAAAAAGACAGATGAAGGTGGCCTTGCTGTACCAGATATAAAACTATATTATAAAGCAGCAGTCATCAAAACCATTTGGTACTGGCTGAGAAATAGAGCAGTCGATCAGTGGCATAGAATAGGATATCAGGACAAGCTAGGTAATAACATTAGCAATTTAGTGTTTGATAAACCCAAAGACCCCAGGTTTTGGGATAAGTACTCACTATTCAGCAAAAACTGCTGGGATAATTGGAAACTAGTGTGGAAGAAATTAAGGCTGGACCCACACCTAACACCGCACACCAAGATAAGATCTAAATGGGTTCATGATCTATATATAAAGAGTGATGTTATAACCAAATTAGAGGAACATGGATTAGTTTACCTCTCAGACCTGTGGAGATGGAATAAATTTATGTCCAAAGAAGATCTGGAACTCTTAATTGAACACCAAATAGATAATTTTGATCATATTAAGTTAAAAAGTTTCTGTACTAACAAAACTAATGCAGACAAGATTAGGAGGGAAGCATCAAATTGGGAAATCATCTTTACATTTAAGGGTTCTGATAAAGGTCTCATCTCTAAGATATATAGAGAATTGTCTCACATCTATAAAAATTCAAGCCATTCTCCAATTGATAAATGGTCAAATGATATGAAGAGACAATTTTCAGATGATGAAATTAAAACTATTTATAATCATATGAAAAGTTGCTCCAAATCACTATTGATCAGAGAAATGCAAATTAAGACAACTCTGAGGTACCACTACACACCTGTCAAATTGGCTAAAATGACAGGAAAAGATAACGATGAATGTTGGAGGGGATGTGGGAAGACTGGGACACTGATGCATTGTTGGTGGAGCTGTGAACGGATCCAACCATTCTGGAGAGCAATTTGGAGCTATGCTCAAAAAGTTATCAAACTATGCATACCCTTTGACCCAGCAGTGTTTCTATTGGGCTTATATCCCAAAGAAATCATAAAAGAAGGAAAGGGCCCCACATGTGCAAGAATGATTGTGGCAGCTCTTTTTGTGGTGGCTAGAAACTGGAAACTGAGTAGATTCCCATCAATTGGAGAGTGGCTGAATAAATTATGGTATATGAATGTTATGGAATATTATTGCTTTATAAGAATCGACCAACAGGACGATTTCAGAGAGGCCTGGAGAGACTTGCATGAACTGATGCTGAGTGAATTGAGCAGAACCAGGAGATCATTATACACGGCAACAACAATACTATATGAGGATCAGTTCTAATGGACATCACTCCCTTCAACAATGAAATGCTTCAAACCAATTACAATTGTTCAATGAAGAAAGCCATATACACCCAGAGAGAGGGATGTGAAATGTGGACCACAACATAACATTTTCATGTTCTCTATTGATGTTTGCTTGCATTGTATTTCCTTTATCGGATTATTCTCTCTTAAAGATACGATTTCTCCTGAACAAAAAAGTGATGTGTGGCAATAACTATACATATATTCAATTTAAGTATTCTAACATAATTATCATGTAGTGGACATCCTACCATCTAGGGGAGGGGTGGGGAGTAGGAGGGAAAAATTTGCAACAGAAAGCTTTGTAAGGGTCAATGTTTAGGAATTACCCATACATATGTTTTGCAAATAAAAAGTATTAATAATAATTTAAAAAAAAGAAGGAAAGGGCCGCACATGTGCAAGAATGTTTGTGGCAGCCCTTTTTGTATTGGCAAGAAACTGGAAACTGAATGGATCCCATAAATTGGAGAATGGCTGAATAAATTATGGTATATGAATGTTATGGAATATTATTGCTCTGTAAGAAATAACCAGCAGGATGATTTCAGAGAGGCCTGGAGAGACTTGCATGAACTGATGCTGAGTGAAACGAGCAGAACCAGGAGATCAACGTACATGGCAACAACAAGACTATATGATGATCAATTCTGATGGACATGGCTCTCTGCCACAACGAGATGACTCAAACCACTTCCAATTGTTTAGTGATGAAGAAAACCATACACACCAGGGAGAGGCCTGTGGGAACTGAGTGTGGACCACAACATAGGTTTTTAATGCTTTCTGTTAATGTTTGCTTGCATTTTTTTTCTCTCTTAGGTTTTTTTTCTTCCTCTTTCTAGATCTGATTTTTCTTGTCCTGCAAGATAACTGTATAGATATTTATACATATATTGGATTTAACATTTAGCATATATTAAACTACCTGCCATCTAGGGGAGGGTGAAGGAGGGAAAAATTTGGAACAGAAAGTTTTGCAAAGGCCAATGTTGAAAAATTATTCATATATTCTATAAATAAAAAGTTTTAATAAAAAAGGGTATAAAGAGAAAAATACTTAAGGGAGTATATAAATATCTATTTTCATTATAATTCCTGATTCTGAAATTCTTCTGTCTGACCTGTCTTTCTTTTTTTTCTTATTACTTCTTAAAATTATTCTTCTTCCTCCTCAATGCAACCTCTAATCACTTTACTCTTGCTTTCCCAGCAATACCACTCCTCTATCCTCACTTTCTCCACTCTGCAAACTTGATTCTACAGCTGCCCTCTAGTCCTTTGTCTTCTTGTCCATTCATCATTCATTCATTTCTAAGTCAGAAGCCAGTATTTCCCCTATTATCAGGCTTTTCTTCTCCCACTTGCATAATGATGAATGCTGCTAAAGAAAGAACCACAACTGTTTGAATTTGTTATCTTATGTCAGGTGGGTCCTCACTGCTACATAGAGATATTATGACTCTTCCCTTGATTAATGCTCTATCATACTCAGATTATTTACTCTTGTCTTTTCAAGTTGCCTACCTATACAATCCACTTCCCCTTTCCTTTCAGCAGAAACCCTCATTCATAATTTACAGAGAAAATTGAACTATGATCAGGGACTCCCTCTTTTCTATAAACTCCAGATAAATAAATTCTCTAACTCTAATCTCAGTATCAAACCCAACATGTATAAAATAGAATTCATTTTTCTCCCCAAATCCACACCTCTTCATAAATTTTTTATTGAACCATCATAATATATCTTTCCAATCTTCTTTACTCCTTATATCTATTCAGTTGCAAATCTAGTCAATTTTGTCTCCATAATGTCTCTCTCTCATCCATTTCCTTCTCTACTTTGCAGTCACCACCATAATTGAGATCTGTATTGCCTCTTATTTTGAATATTATAATAGTCTCTTAATCTTTCCACTTTCACTTTCTCCCTTCTCTTTCTTCTCTAAATTGTTATCAAGAAATTACACAATTTTCCTATTTTCCTAGGATAATATACAAACTCTTCTACTTAGAATTTAAAATTGTTCATATCCTGGCTCTAATTTCTCTTTTCAAACTGATTTCATATGATGTCCCTTCATGTACTTTGCATTCCAGCAAACTACCCAATTGCTGTTTCTTGTACATGAAGCTTCATCTTCCAACTTTGAGCTTTTGTACACACTGTCCTCCATTTGTAGAATGTGGTCCATCTTCACTTTGACTTTTTGCAATCTCTCACTTCAAAGGTCTTTTCTGATCTTCTTCCCTTGATGCTCTGCAACCCCACTCCCTGAAATAATTTTCTATTTTGAATTTTTAAATCTATTTTCATGTTGTTTTCAGGGAATACACCAGTTCCTAGTGTATACAGAATGTTTAATATATTCTCACTGTATTGTGATTCCTTGGTATTGTTGAAAGACCTTGAAAGGTAGCTTCTCTTTAAGTATATAGCAGGATTTGTAGGAATAGGGGAAAAAAGGAAATATATTTTGCTGCTGAAATTTTTGATTTTTTTGCTCAGTCTCAAAAGCAAAGAATGATACAGGACTTGATATATTTAAATATGAGCTGTTATTGTTATATGTTAATACTGTTACTACTGCTGCTGGTACTATTACTACTGCTGCTGCTATTACTATTACTAAACAAAGTAATAGTCATTGTTCTGATTTCTATAATGCCTAGTGATTTACAAAATGGTAACCTCATAATAGCCATATAAAATAGTTAACATCTTATTAATCCTGTTTTCCATATAAAGATAATAGAGATTAAATGACTTACCTAGTATCATCAGCTCATTAACTTTAAGTCAGTACTTGAATTCAGCTTCCTGACTATGTTAAGGGCTCTTTTCCTACTAGATCATACTTCTTATTCCAGTGGTAATGGCTTTTGTTCTGTAACTTCAGTTGTGTCCAGCTCTTTATGACCCCATTTGGTGTTTTCTTAGTGGACACTATAATAGTTTTTTTTTTTCATTTTCTTCTCTCATTTTTCAGATGAAAAAAAACTGAGGCAAATAGGAAGATGATTCTTCCTGATTTCATGTCCCGTTCTCTGGACCCATTGCACCATCCAACTGTCCACTGTACCATACCATCTCATATAATAGAAAACAGAATCAATTAATATCTAATGAATTTCATCTTCCTAATTTATTGTCTACCAAGGGACATATTATAGAAGACTAATAGTGGAATGAAGATTTGGCTAGTATTCAAGTTTCAGTTATGACAAAGATAAGTTGCATGACTTTGGACAACACAAAGTTTTCTGGATAGCAGTCTATTCATTCTTAAAATACTATGTTGGGTGGGACTGGGGCAAAAGGCAGAAGAGAGATTGATAGATTAGACTGTTTTCTAAGGTCCCTCCAACTTTGAATTTAATGATTCCAATAACCTCTTCCTCTCCTTCAAAAACAATTCAATTCAATAGAGCAAATATGAATTAAATATTTATGGTAAAAATGGAACATATGAATGTTATCTTTTGAGTTTTAATAATTTTTTCTATTAACTAAATGAATGACACTTGAACTCTTCCAGCCTAATTTTTGTTTAATATAAAATAACAAGGTTCCCTAGATTCTGCTTAAGAGAGGAGCAGAGGGCAAGATCCCAGGAAAAATGGAACACAAGAGAAGCTGGGTTCTCAAAATGATCTGAAGAAAGTCCTCCTCCTGCTCAAAAAATCCCTTCCTTGCTTGTGATATATTCATTAGAAGATGGAACAGTGGATAGAGCAGTCAACATGGAGTTGAGAGGACCTGGGTTCAGACCAGTCTCAGACATTTAGTAGCAGTGTAACACTGGGTAAGTCACTTTTCTCTGTTTGCCTCAGTTTCCTCATTTATAAAATGAGCTGGAGAAAGAAATGGGAAACCACTCAATTACCTCTGCCAAGAAAACTTCAGTCATGAGGAGTAGGACATGACTGAAATGACTCAAAAACAAGAAGAAAGAATTCATTGGTAAGGCAATGCAACTTTCTATATCAAATTTACAGATTTGGATTAAAATATAGATTAATTTATTCATAAAATAATTCACACTTACATAGTTGCTTTATGCTTTGCAAAGGGATTAACATATATATATACATATTATATATACATATATATATAT
This sequence comes from Myrmecobius fasciatus, assembly GCA_023553655.1. Taxonomy (NCBI): domain Eukaryota; kingdom Metazoa; phylum Chordata; class Mammalia; order Dasyuromorphia; family Myrmecobiidae; genus Myrmecobius; species Myrmecobius fasciatus. The sequence goes on from JAJPUD010000027.1 coordinate 266,529, forward strand.
AACTCTCAATGAATTCTCATAACAACATTGGGAGGTAAGTGCTATTATTATCACCATTTTACAGATGAGTAAATTGAGGTTGAGAGAAATTAAATAATTGACCTAAGGTCTTACAGCTAGGAAAAATCTGCAAAAATATTTGAAATGAGGATCTTCCTAAATCCAAGCATTCTTACCCACTGGTAAATTCTTATTAAGCTGATGATATCTAAGGTCCCTTTCCAGATTTTAGCCTTTTTGACATGATTAAAGTACTAACATTAAGGATTAAGTTACTAATATCAGATAAAAAGATAATTCAAAGGAAGGAACTGAAAGAAATAATGAGGGACTGTGGATTCCAAAGGGAGCCTATTAGAGGACAAAAAAAGGGTCCTGAGTGAGTGTAACATCTACAAAGGGGAAGCTATGAACTCTAAAGACAAAATTCAGGAACTTCTAATCAACAACCAAGTCTTTTCATTCGACAATTTCTTTTATATTTCTCCCATCTGTTCCATCCTCTTCCTACCACTTTAGTTTAGACACTAATCACCTTTCTCCCAGATTACTGCAATGGTCTCCTAAGTCTTGTTCTGTCTATTGTCTCCCAGTGATTTCAATCTATTCTGCATGCACCAGCAGATGAAGCTTTCCAAAAACACAGACCTAATCAGTTTATCATAGCTTTTTAGAGGTTCCCTATTGCCTATAGCATCAAAGCTAGACTCATTAGCCTAGTAGTCATAACATAACTTCAATAATCCCATAGTACAATGGAAATTGTACTTGGCTGTATAGGGAGAAGAACTGGATTAAAGTTTGACACTTCTATCAGCTGATGAGCAAATCTCTTCAATTTTCTGAGAATTGGCTTTCCCTTCTGTAAAATAGGGATGATAATACTACCCCCTACCTACCTCACAGGTTTACCATGTAAATATACTTTGCAAATTTTGAAATACTATATAAATGTGGATTTTTATTGTTGTTGTCACTGCTGCTACTATAACAACAAAAACAAGAACTACTACTACTACTACTTATAATAATAATACCTCATCAAATGTTTCATACTATAGCCAGATTCTTAGTGATGTGAATAATGAATCCCGTGCACCGTGCCATGGTCATATTATTCAAATTTGCAGTGCATATTTACATTGCGCTAGAACTAATTACCATGTTTTATATTATAACCGTAAATAGTAGGAATTCTAAAACATAAAAATGCTTCAATTAATTCACATTAACCAGAATTTAGCTATATTTCAATCTAAGTGCCCAACCTTTCAGTCAAACTCAGCTGCTCACAATCCCCCAATTTTGTTAGATTCCATCCTATCTTTATTCCTTTGCTTGTATCACTCCCTGAGCACAGAAGGCTCTCCCCACTCTTAATACCTAGCTGTTAAAATATTTCTCATTCTTCAACCTCTTTCAAGAAATTTCTCTAATTCCTCTCAAGCTGGAATTAATATCAGCACCGTGACAGATGAAGAATTTAAGATTTGGAAAGAATTTCAGTGGCCACAGAATATAATACATGCCTGAACAAGAATTCTCTCATGATTTTACCTGGCAAGTGATTATCCACCATCAGATTGAAAATTTCTAGTGAGAAGGAACTCTTTGCCTCTTGAAACAGCCCAATTTCACTTATAAATAGCTTTATTAGTTAGAAATATTTTATGAATCAAGCTTAAATTTGCCTCTAAGAAACTTCTACTAATAGTCTTCAGGCTTGACCAAACAGAGCAAGTATCCTTTTACCACACGATGACCAACCAAAAATTTGAACATAACTTGTTCATCCAAACCTACTGTCTTTCAACTCTTCTCTTCTCCATACTCAACATTTTAGCCAAGATGATTTCAAGAGTCCATGCAACTCAGATTATCCTCTTCTAGATACACTTTAACATACTCAAGAGCTTCCTGAAATGTAGTACACAGAGCTGAAAATGATGTTCCTAGTATTGTCTATCAACTGGGATGGATCTCTTCCCTACTCAAGAATTCTACATTTCTCAATTACTTTATGATTGCACTAGCAAAACTCATTCTGAGTTCTCTTCCTTCCTTTTTCTGAATTCTTATCATATTTTGTGCTAAATGGATCATATTCTAATTTGATTATAATTATTAATATGTTCATATGGAAATTATCATACCACTACATGTGATCACATATAACAAATGCCTCATATCTATGTCTACATCTATCTCTCTGTATCTACATCTGAATACATATCTACATTCATAACTATATCCACATCCATATTTATTGCCAACTCCATTTATCTCTACTTATAGCCATATTCATATTCAAATACAAATATGCACACATATATTTATGTATATGTATATTTATATATTATATATATTATACACACATATCAATGTCTATGAGGCAGCATGATATAAAGCAACTTTTCTCAATTTCTTTTTTGGTGTCAGGGCCCATCTAATACTTTGAAATTATTGAGGACCACCACAAAAAGCTTTTTTTATGCACATTATAGTTGTTGATATTTACCATATTAGTAACTGAAACATCTTATCGCTATTAGGAAAATAATTTTGGCCTTATAAACTCCCGTAAAGAGTCTTGGGGATGAATGGATACTATAAAGAATGGTAAAATAGATTCCAAATCAGGAAGACGTCAGAGCAAGTGCTGCCTATGGATCTCTATAGCTTTGGAACTTTGGCCAAAACACTCAACATTATGATGTTCAGTCATTGAATTATATGAAGTTGCAGAAAAAATACTGATCTGCAATGATCCAGGGAATTTCATCTTCTGAAAGTTCTCTGTATCAAGCAAAGCCTGGGTCCAGTCTATATTTATATATATGATAGATAGAAGATAGATAGACAGAGACAAACAAACAGGCAAACTTCCCTTTGAGAAAAAAAATATTCTTAGCAATTCCTCTCCCCATTCAAGATAGTGTTTTATAGATGGAAGGAGTTTAATATCTCTATTTAAAATTGAATTGATTTTAATTTTGTTCATGGTAAGCCATGGACAAAAATTTTTTCCTTATTGCCTCCTCCTTTCCCTAACTTTCCCCCAAATTTTTAAACTCAGCCCTGTACTATATAGTTCTTTCAGTGAATTCAAATTAGATCCCATAATGTACCATTAAGTTTAATAAAAGATTTGTACTTGTGAATGTTGTTTTCATTACATTTTTTTTCACTTTTAATAAAATAAGTGCCCCCTTCAAGTTCTTAAGCACCCTTAGTCCCCCCAAATTGCTTAATCCAGCTAGGAGCTTCCCACTCAGCTTATTTTTTCTGGTCGCTAGGCAATTTTTTCCCCTTCTAGCATAAAAAAAAATGTAGAGAGAAAAAGAAACTCGAAAATCTTCTGTGTGACATGTTTATGAATTTGAACTTCCATGAACCTTGGAAAAAGCTGAGATGGAGTGATAAGGCCAGATTTGTCAGCAATACCCAAAGAAATGCAGTTATGTATCTCCAGCCATCTACTTGTTAATGTACCCTTCTGAGAAGAGCCAGTTAAAACAATTATAATGAGATAAAAGATTAGATCACTAGGAATAACAGGACTCTGACTTTAGGCTTTGAAATGCAAACAAAGCTATTAAATGTTTGTATCTGATAACACAGTAATAATGGCTGCCTCACACAGACTGGGAGGACATTAAATTGCTAGTCAGAGTGGCTGAGCAATATGAGGGGACAAATCATTCCTGAGGCTGCCATCTTCTAGTTCGGGAATTTATAACCTCCCCCTCTCCCTCCTCCCTTCTCAATATTTTGGCTTCTTCTAGTTGACATTTTGATTTGTATAGGTTTGCTGTCTGATCTTAGACTGACTAAACACGTCAATTTGATCACACCAATTGGACTGTGGCAGGGTAGCTTAGGGTGGTTGAAGATTTGGACTAGGTGTCAAGAGGTCCAACTCTTACCCATTCAGAGTTTAACAACCTTCTTGGAGCAGCTAATTGCCTCACCAAAAACAAACAAACAAACAAAAAAACCTTTTTCTCTAGAAAAAAAAGAAATGTATGCAAAACACACTTTAAAGTTAAAACTGCATTATTTGCATTTTCTCCATCATTTCTTAGGGCTAAACAATTAACAACAAAATAAATCAAGCCCTGTTTTATAGCATTTGATGATTTCTAAAGTATAAATGTTCACACTGAAAATTTAACAATTGGATCTTATTATCTGGGTGTAAGAGTGCACAGGATGTTCAGGGAGGACTAGCATCTCTGGTGTAAGGACTTGCCAAGACCTTTTCAAAGCTGCTCATCTATCCTTGCTGTTCAACTCCAGCCCAATTCTCAATAGTGGCTCCAAGAAGCTGTAGCATGCACAGTGGCCACACCCCAGGAAAACCATCTTTGCAGATGGACTAAACCATATTGTAGATAACTGATAGTACACTAGTTACCTAGTAACTAGTTATAGTTACCTAGTAACTGCTAGGTAGTAAAAGAGAAATGGGCCTGAAATCAAGAAGACTTATCTTGAGACTTACTAGCTTTGTGATCCTCAACAAGTCATTTAACTGTTTGCCTCAGTTTCCTCATCTGTAATATGTACTAGATAAGGAAATGGCAAACCACTCTAGTATTTATACCAAGAAAAACCCAACTGGGATCATGTCATACATGACCAAACAACAATAACACCATTTTGAGGAGAAGGGTGGTTGCCAAACCATTTAATAAACTGTAAAGAACTTGACAAATGTAAAATATCCTATTTTAGAGCAGGAATTGTAATATTAGACCCACAATTTTTTTTTCTGAGAATGACATCTCACCATAATTGAATTCCTATGTATTTTGTTTTATGCCTACAAGCTTCCCTAGATCAGAGAAGGATAGATGACATGTTGAAACAATAAGAACTTTTGCTCTAGAGAATGGATTATCAGAGTTGGTAGGACCCTTAGAGGTCACCTGGTCTAACCTGTTTGGTTACTGAAGAAAAATTACCTTTCCTAACTGAGACACTAATGCATTGTTGTTGGAATTGTGAATTAATCCAACCATTCTGGAGAACAATATGGAACTATGCCCAAAGGGTTATCAAATTGTGCATACTCTGATCCATCAGTGTCTCTACTGGGCCAGTATCCCAAAGAGATAATAAAAAAAGGAAAGGGATCTACATGCTCAGAAATGTGAGTCTGGAGAGACTCACATGAACTGACACTAAGTGAACTGAGTAGAAACAAGAGAACATTGTACATGGCAACAACATTGTACAACGATTAATTCTGATGTATGACTCTTTTGAAGAATAAGGTGATTTAGACCAATTCCAATGGTCTTGGAGAAACCATCAATAGTGATGGAGAGAGCCATCTAGATCCAAAAAGAGGACCATGAGGACTGAATGTGGATCACAACATAGTATTTTCACCTTTTTTCTTGCTGTTGTTTACTTGCATTTTGTTTTCTTTATATTTTATTTTTTTTCTTTTTGATCTTATTTTTTAATGATAATGTGGAAATATGTATAGAAGAACTGCACATATTTAACATATATTGGATTACTTGCCATCTATGGGAGGAAATGGGGGAAAGAGGGAGAAAAAATTTTGGAAAACAAAGTTTTGCAAGGTTGAATGTTGAAAACTATGCATGTGTTTGAAAATAAAAAGCTTTATTTAAAACAAAAAGACAAAGAACTTTTCCTTCATTTGATTTTGCATGATACTTCTCTCCTCTGTTCATTATTATGTTCCTTTTGAATAGAGAGACCAGGGTTTATAGTGGTTAGAGAGCTCATCTGAAACAAGGAAGACATGGGAAGACCATGAAGAGAAGTGGGAAATTTCCATTTTTGTAGTGACTATGAGGGGATCATAAAACAAAAAAATGAAAATGCCAGAGGAAGCTAAGAATCTCAGAGTACAAAAAACTCTCCTAGTTTATGAGTTCAATGAGAACTGGGATTGATTTATTTCTCTTCTCTTCACACTTATTCACAGTAGGCCTAACATGGCATTCTATGCACGGTAAATACTCCATACATGCTTGCTGAACTTCATGGAGAAAAACAGGAGAATCACAGAATCTCAGAATGTTTGACACTGAAGGAACTTCAATGTTTATTTATAGCTATCCATTTCACATCTAGGGGGTTCGGGGAACAGTGTCCTCTCTGGAAAATCCACATAAAATTTTTAGTGCTCCCTTAGTACCAGAGAAGTCTGAATTATTATGATATTAAAAGATAGAATATGCTGATATTATATAATACTATACATATATTTATGCATTTCTGAATATCTAAACTTCTGTGTCATCTGCTGGTCTTCCCGTGTCATTTGCAAACACTCAAAAAACTCCCATTTAATTTCTCATGCAAAGCTGCTATACATTGAAACCATAATGGGGAAAGTCATGATACAGAAGCAGTAACTGTTGTTCAATTTTTTTTTTCATTTACAATTGAGAAACTGAATCCTACAGAAGTGAAGTGAATAATGCAAAGTTACTTCTTCAAGGTCAAATAACTAGTTAGTTGCAGACTTGGGATCAGTCTGCCTAGGTATCTTGGCTCCCAGCCCAGTGCCTGAGTCCACCAGTGACCATCCTACCTTCTGGTCATTGTTGTTGATCTACCTTCATCACGCAGCTAGAGGATACCAAATCATCAATAGTCCTTGGATGGGGCAAACTTTCACACTGTCTCACTTTCCTAAAGCCACTCACTTTACTTTTCTGGTCTCAGTTTTCTCCTCTTTAAAATTAGAGAAATGGGTAGCTGGATCTCTAAGGTTCCTTCTACTCTATCTTCCTCTGATTAAAAAAAAATTGGTTGAGAGAAACCTATGATATTGTCAGTATCAAAAACTATTCTTTGTGGGAATTCCTTGCACTAATGCAGATCTGCAACTCATTTATTACTTTTAGATTATTAGAGAAAAGCCTAGAGCATGGAAAAGTTAAGCCCATGGACACAGAGCTGATAATTACCAGCGGCAGAACTTAAAATCAGGGCTTCCTGACTCCTATCCACTATTATATAATTTCTCTATTTGACTACCATTAGTTTTTTTGAATATTATGAGCATATGGTGCAGCTAGGTGGCGCAGCCCTGAAATCAGGAGGACCTGAGTTCAAATGTGCTTTCAGACACTTAATGCTTCCTAGCTGTGTGATCCTGGGCAGGTCACCTAACCCCAATTGCCTTAGCAAAAAAAAAAAAAAAAAAAAAAAAAAAAAAGGTTATGAGCATATATATACATATATGTATACATTAGGTGTGTATATATATACATATACATATAATGTATACATATTTATATGTATCTATAATTGTTGAGTAATTTCAATTGTGTCTGACTCTTCATGACCCCATTTAGGAACTGGAAGGATTTGCCATTTCCTTCTTCAGCTCATTTTAGAGATGAGGAAACTGAGTCAAATAGTATTAAGTGACTTGCCCAGTCTCACAGCTGGTAAGTGCTTTAGGTCAGATTTGAACTCATAAAGATGAATCTTCCTGATTCCAAATCCATTGCTCTAACCACTGTACAACCTAGCTGCCTATACACACACACACAAACACACACACACATATACATACACATACATATACACTTGCAAAAACACACACACACACATATATATATATATATATATATGTATGTATACACACATACATACACAGATAATTCCTGCCCTCTGTCTTAAAAGTCTCTCTTTAAAACTAATTATTATTCTCTTGAACTTGAGTCATAATTGTTTTGTTTTAATTACTCACCATGCTACCCCCCAAAAAAAAACCCAACTTTTATTTACAGGTATTTTGTTTAGTACTTTTAACAAAAAAAAAAAAGCAACTTCTGGAATCAGAATTGTAAGATGACCTACCTTTTTCCATTTCTCCTTTAAAAATTCATTTTCAGTTCATTTTTTGGACTTTGTACATTCCAAAGTATTCAAAAAAATATCATGTCTGGTATTTTCAGGCAGGAAAATGGCAAACTGCAGACTTCTTAAAAAAAAAAAAGGCCAATTTTAATTGCTATGAGTCCCCTCAAGCTATCAAACCCATCCTTAAAAAGACATCCCTGGATAAGGTAGCAACAGCAAGGCCAGTTGAGCAGCTTTGTAATGAAGTGCACTGTTAACTTTTCTAATTAATTCAAAGAGGCTGGATGTTTATTAGCTCAGTTTGAGGTTTTGCAGCCTGAGGATCCAAGCCAGCAATCAAATTCTCCATCTAGAACCAAAATCTGAACACTAAACAAGGAATCTCAGAGGGGAAGCCCCAATCTCAGCTGGGACTGATTATAAGGAATATCTATCACTTGGTGTTGGAGCCCAAATTCACCTTATTCTATACAGATATTGTGTTGTTTTGTTATTTATTAAATTTCACAGTTGACGTGGCAAGTGTTACGTGTTATTGAGAAAGTTTTTAATGGTTAATAAATGAATTTCATTTTTGGAAGGTTTATAGGCTGAAAGCACTATTCATCTAGTACAAAAAGTGAGAAAAGTGAATATCCACTTTACACAATTGCCTATTTTCTAGAGTATTTAATAAAAATGCCTACTGAATTTTGGGAGTTATAATTATAGCTCACCTGTGTCTAATAATTGATGGCTCACAGCTCTTTTAGCTTAAATATCTTTATCCTCATTTTACAGGAGAATTAATCAATAAGCATTAAATGCTTTCTATGTACTAGGCATCATACTGATTACTGAAGGTACAAATACAAAGAAGAAAGCAATCTCTATTCCCAAAAAATTCTACTAGGGGAAGAGACAAGAAGTACAGTTATCCCTTCCACATAATGGGGTTGGGACACAGTGCCCCCACAATTTGGAAAATTCATGTAAAAAATTTTGACCCTCTCTTTGTACCAGAGAAGTCTGAATTATTATGGCATTCAAAGATAAAATATGTTGATATTATACAACACTACACATATACTTTATGCATTTCTGAGTTTCTAAACTTTTTCTGTATCATCTACTGGCCTCATGTGTTATCTGTGACTTTCTCAAAATTCCCCAAATATTCCCACTTAATTTCTTATGTCAACCTGTGAAATAAGTAAACGGTGATGGGGAAAGTCAAGATGTGGAACAGATAATTCTACATATAATAAATATAAAGAGAACAAATAAAATATTGGACCCACAAAGTGATTAGGAACAGAAGATACTAGCAGTTAGAGTTACATCATGTAGAAAATGACACCTGAACTAGGATGAGATGAGTTCTATGAAGTATAAATAAGAAACTTATTCTCAGGCAACAAGGATTTGTCAAAGTAACAAAGTCCAGTGCCTAGCACATAGCAGGTACTTAATAAATCTTTATTGAATTGAATGAATGAGAAAAGAATTGGGACTTCAACCCAGGTATTCTGCTTCTAAATTCAATGTACTTCTTACCATCCCATTCCTTGTTATGCCCTTCTTTAGGAACTTTTCTATACAATTTATTAATCATTTTCTTCTCACAGGAAAAAAAAAAGCCTTTTGTGATTGGTGATTTTTGCTTCGTTTTGCACAGGGAAAGGATAAAATCTTAGATCCGGCTGTATTGCATCAGATTGGAAACACATATCTCATTAGCATATTCTCAGACTTCATGCCAAATAATCGATTATGGATGGCCACATAATGGCTGGTCTCTGTGACCATCATTTTTCATGTATCATCAGCCCTACCTTTCCCTTCAATCCCTCAATATCCCTGGAGAAAGGCCAGCAAATTCAAGCCCTTTCCTCATTAGTAAAAAGGCTGCAGAGGGTTCATTTCCTTCAAGCTGCAAATGGCATCCCCTGCATGCCTTTTGCTTCCTGGCCATGCAGTGCTCCAATCTCCAAACAGCAAGCCTAATATTAATATTAAGCTCCCGTTTTCTCCTTCTTTAACTCCCTTTCATATCTGCCAAAGATTGGCCCTGCTGTATAATGATAAGCGCCACTAGGCCCTAGTAAACAGCCTTTTTTACGAGTCGCTGAAATTCTTTATTAGGTTATTAGGCCTCTTAGTAACCCTGCGTGCTAAACAGTGAGTGGACATAAAAAGTCTTATTTTTCAGGTAAGAAAATGGGCATGCAAAGAGATTGATGACCAGAACCAGGCTAATTCATCTAAGCTCATATAAGAGCCAGCCTTAGGCACACTGCTAAGTGCTTTGTATTCTTTCAGAAACCCGTCATTTTCTCCATTTAGCAATTAGACCCTCAGGTATTTTTGGACTGCAGTACAGGCCCCTCCACTAGATAGGCCATCATTTTAGCTAAGTTATACATAATTTAATTCTTTAATCTTCCTCATGCATCAATCCTTAATCACTGTGATAACCCTTTTAGAACTCTCAGCAGTTTGTATTCCATTCTGGGATCCGGCCAAATTGTAAAAGCTAAGGTGCATTGGTCTCCACTACTAGAATGACCTAGGACTTTAAAAGAAGTGAAAAATGATCTTAGTAAAAACTGATTGTACATAAAACTTTTAACTTGGTAAAGTGCTTTAAATTTTTCATTTTATCTCACTATATTCTCACAACCTTTTGAAGTAAAGACCATAAGTTTTATTATTCTTCATAGACAGGTAAAAAAAAACTGAGAATCATAAAGTCTAAATTATTTGGTCACATGGTCATATTGTTGAAGTTCAGAAGAGACCCCAAAAGATCAGGATTGTAGACTGGTGTCACAAGGTGTCTCAAAAGAATTTGCAGGCTTCAATCCATCTTCCAAGTCAAGGGGCAAAGTTAATTATAATTGTAACACCAGTTGAAGCAGGCTAATTTCCAAAAGAATTTAGCAAATAACTAGGAGCAAGATAAACTTATAGGAAAAGACAGAGAGATCTGGTTCTTCATGTCACTGATATGAGAGGTCTGGTCTGCACCTTATTATTAAATTTTATAGTTTAGAGGTGGGGTTGAGTAGTCTGATGTGGACCTCACCATTTATTTCAGAAATCCTGTTATCACTGACCCACAGATTGTTATCTGGCAGTCAGCAATGTTTGTAGCACTATACTATAGTATTCCTAAGGTCAGGAGACTTTAAGATCATTAACAAACACATTGTTAGAACAATAGCATTCCTAAAGTCAGGGTACCTCAGGATTACTGCTGTATTTCTCCTAGAAGCTGAACTATATTAATATGGGTAATAAGTGTAAGAGGCAGGATCTGAATCCAGACACTGACCTCCTGTTGAGCATTATACCTTCTAACACTAGCCATTTTCACTTGATATTCTTCATGCCTGAAATGCTCTCCCTCTTCATATCCATCTCCTAGCTTTCTGTACATTCTAGCTAAAATCATAAGATTTTAATCCAGCAATCTCTCTCAAAACCTCTTTATTCTGCTGTCTTTCCTTTGTTGATTATTTCCTATTTATCCTTCATGCAGCTTGTTTTTACATAGCTGTTGTATTTTTACAGAGATATTGTATATTATCTGCCCCATTATATTGTGAGCTCCTGAGGATTTGCTTTTCTTTTTATTCTCAGTATTTAATACAATTCCTGGCATATAGAAAGTACTTAATAAATGTTTACTCATTGATAGATTAAGCCACTCATCCATTTGGTCTATAGAAAAAGTCACACTAATATATGGTTGGTAGAGATATGAATTGGTCTAGTCATTAAGGAATATGGTTTCTTTTCAGGTAAAATGCAGAATTTTCATTTTGTAGTGACAATGTCATTTATATTATCTGGTAATGATGTGTTTAGATCCTCCAATATGTCTACAACTGGAGGTTCTAAGTTGCTCTAAGTTCCTACCAATCCACACTTAACCCCACTATCCATTATAAAAGAGAAAATCAATAATAGAGCAAAATTATAGAACAGGGGTATCAAAATCAAATGGAAAGGGAGTCATTAAACAATTCCTAAGGATCCCTGTGGGTGTAATATTGATTTAGAAAATCACAACTTAACAATCTATATTTATTGTATTTTTATTTATTTTGTCAAATATTTCCCAATTACATTTTAATCCAATTAAGGCAGGACTGAGGAGTAGTACCTAAGATGTGTTTGAAATTTAAAGGGACTGATTTGTGAACACTTAGAATATGTGAAGGGAGGAAGTGATACTACAAATCAACATGGTTCATCAAGAATAGGACATGCCTCATAAATCTCATTTACTTTTCCTTTTTTAGCAAGATTATCAGATCAGTAGATTTGGGGAACACTAAAGATATAAACCTACCTGTATTTCAGCAAGACAAAAATTTTTGCTCTCTTCCAGTATGCAACAGAGTGATGTGAGTCAGATGAGAGTACAATTAGCTAGATTCATAATGGCTTTAATAAGCAGGACCAAAAAGTAGTGACTAATGAGTTAATGTTGAATCGGAGTGAGGTCACTAATGGACTACCCTGGGAATATATCCCTGCCAGGCTCTGTTAAACAATGGTTGCTAATGACTTGGATGAGGCATAGTTGGCATAGAAAACATAGTCGGCACATATGTAATGGGGCAGTCAAAAAAGTCAGTATGTGATTTTAAACTTCATTAAAAGAAGATAAATCCATAAAAAAATAAAAATAAAAAAGAAGATAAGTCCATAAGGAAGGGGTTTATGGTCCCACTGTACTCTTGTCAGACCATACCTAGAGATTGTCTTCATTTTGGAGGAATACTATGCTTTCAGTAGATCATTGATGAACCTTAGTATATTCAAAAGAGGACCATCAGGATAGAGAGGGAATTGAAGACTTTATATTATGAAAACTGTCTCAAAGAATTGAAAATATTTCTCTTAAAGGGAAGTAATATCATCATCATCATCAATAACATCATCATTATCTGGTGTTTATATGATACTTTTAAGGTTTGCAAAGCCCTTTACATTTTATCGCATCTGATTTTCACAATAACCCATACAAACTATTACTATTATTTCTATTTTACAAATGAGGAATCTGGATCTGAGAAAGTTTAAAAAACTTGCTCGGGGTCATCTAACTATGGTATCAGAAGCAGGCTTAAAACACAGATTTCCCTAACTCCATAACTAACACTATCCACTATGCCACTTAACTGCCTCAAAAATAAATAAATAAAAAATACTGTCAATTCAGGTCTGAAAAAGAATGGAGATATGATAGTTGTATTCAAATATTTGAAGCCCTGCCATAGAGAAGGATTAAGACTTGTTCAGCTTAGTCCCAGAAAGCAAAAATAGGAACAATGAATGGAATTTTCAGACAGGCAGATTTTACCTCCATATAAGGAAATACCTTCTAACAATTAGCTGTCCCAAAGTGGAATGAATTGCCTCAGGAGACAGTGAATTTCCCATCATTTGAATTTTTCAAGCAAAGATCAAATGATCAATGGTTGGTAATATTTGAGAAGATTTTTTTGTTCCAGTTTGGAGGGGTTGTGATAAATGATCTCTGAAGTGCCTGCCAACTTAGAGATTCTATGGCTCTAAAATCTGTTTTGAAATGAAAGACTTGCCATTAGACTAGGTCCAATCTCCAGTTTTATATAAAACATTTAGTTATCACAAAGTTGGCCTAATGAAAATAGCATATGAAAGGAAAAATACCAGTCCAGGAAAGTGATTAACTTGGACAAAAGGTAGGTATAGATTTTCAAATAAACATACTTTAATAAAACTTTGAAAATCTGGGGAAATCATGCTATAGAAACATTATTTTTAATTGTTTGGCATATGCTTAATGTATATTTGAAAACTTTTAAGAAAGAAATGTTATTTTAAATACAAGTGATTTAACAATTGGGCTGTTTAACAAATGAGCATACCATCACTTCTTGCAAATATGGAAATAATTTGGCTTCTTTTTATATATGAGCTAAGCTGAAATAGTCTTCTTCTTGTATAGCCAATTTGATCTTGATTCCATAATGAAGTTTTTTTAGGTTGAGTCATAATCAGAGGTATGCTAAATTTAAGGTTCTTTGGGGATATAATTCATCAGTCTGGAATTATTCAGTTTTCACAGGCTTCAAAAATTCCATTGATACAATTAGACTTTACTGGTTCATTTTGGAATGGGAACACCAAGAGTCAAATTGACAGGTTCATAGGATGCTTCCTCTTTCCTTGACCTTTTTTCACTTAAAATATTTATTAATATTGATATTATTTTCTTTATTTTTACATGGTTAATATTCTTCCCCACCAGTAGCATCTGGAGGATTTCATCACTCCAAGGGAAATCCTTTTGACGTGAACTCTAGGCTGGATCTCTTCGATTATAACTGTGAACACCTTGGCAAGTTTGCATTTCCCTGTTTTATAACTCTCCTGGTATTCATTATCAAAGAGATTTCAGAAAAGAATTATTTCTGTTATTGTATCTTTTAAGAAATAATAAATGACCTTAATAACAGTTGGAGATATCTGATTATAAAAGGGCCCATAAGATAGCATTTTGTTTTGCTGAATCAATGTGTTTTTTTTAATCAAAAGATGATAAGCACATGAAAAATTTTATTTTCTATATCTTGCAGTTTATTATGAAATGATGAAGATGTGATTCCTTGTTGAATATTGTTTGAGAAAGCCTGATTTCTCCCTACTGATGCCTTCATTGAGGATGCCCCCAATTAATAAAAATGGGAGAATAGGCATTCAAATCAGTAGTTTATTGATATTCATTTGGCCTCCTTTTTACAGTTTTAATAAGAGTCCAAAACTTTTCCATGTCTTTGTATCTTCTTCTCCATTGAGTACCTTTATATCAGTCCCTCGACACCTTTACAGTTATATTACCACTAGTCCAGATCTCCTTTCCATATACTTGCCCCAGTTTATTTGTCTTTCCCATCTCTTTTGCCTTTAGCCCAATTTCTACATTTTCCATGAGCATAGTTCTTATTTATAGATGGTGTACATATTCCATCAAGCCTCAGAACATTGCCAAGATTCCTAGAAGAGATCTGTAATGACTCAAAAGAATTTGGCCTGATCATCCATTCATGAAAGAACAAGTAAATAAAGAATGTCTATAACCCAGCTTCCAACAAGCATTTGGATAGATATACAATTGAGCAAAGATTCTTAACATTCTGAGTGAATAATGGACCAGTTTGACAGTCTGCTTAAGCCTATGGATCCCTTCTCAGGAAAAAAAAATTTTTAAATGCAGAAACTTAACAAATGATATTCAAAGGTAACCAATTATATTGAAAGAGCCATCAATTTTAAAAAGAGCCCACATATTCCAGGTTAAGGATGCTTGTTATCAATCATGTTTGATAGTATCTATGGGTCTAAAGTTGAACAGGAAGAAGATGGGTTAGATTGCTTTCAGAAAATTGCAAATCTACTTACTGACACAAGCTTCCTATGAAAGCAAAACTATCATTTCAAAATTAACATTCATCTAGTGTTGATGATAGTGGTGCAACATATAACACTACAGCCTCTGGAGAACTAAAAATGAGTACTATGCAGAGAGCATATGATAGGGGTAACCAGGTTGTCATATATAACTTATACTGAACTCTGAAGAAGAGCAGAAATAAAAGACATCACGAAGAAATTGTATGAGACGAACACATAATGGGCTGTTTGCATAGGAAGAATGAAATTTGACAAGCATTCAGCCAAAGTGCTCCACTGGTAACCACACGATCTTAGAAAAAATGGAGGAATGCCTCTGGTATACTGGATGGACTCTGAACATGGATAACAGTTTTCTAGGTTAGACAAGCAAGCATATCTCAAGCTTGACATATGAGTAATTTGAGGGAACTCCTGAATCAAGGAATCATAAATCAGTTTGAATATTTGAGAATAAGTTGCTAATTATCGCTTTTCTCCTGCCAATTGAACCATCCCTTTTATCCAAACCAAAACACAAAATGTTTCACAAAATAACAAGTCATCTTTTCAAAGGAACTATGTTAATCTTCTCTATATTATTCCAATTTTAATATATGTATTGATGACATTAGCACTAAATGCTTTTTCAAACAACTCACAAATTCTTTTTTCCCTTGAAAATATTTTCTATTCATTAATATATGCAAAAACTTAACAACCCAAAGGGGAGAGATTTATTTACAAAACAACAAAAAAATTATTCTTAATCTGGGCTTTGAATGACATCTGCCCTTACTTAATAAATGTAGAGAGTCAATACACAAGCAACTTAATTAAATTTGGCCCCTCATACTTACTGTAGACACCTATTACATGGAAAGCTTACAATGAAAAGATTGCCACTTTCTAATAAAAAAAGTCTATCTAAATCTTTCTTCATAAGAACAAGCACTGCCTTTTTACTAGAAGATTTGCTGTAGATAAAATTAGAAATGTGGTACATTTTTTATTTTATTGGTTTATAATATATGACAAGAGAGAAAAGGGAAATTGAGCTCAGAGAAAGACTGATCAATATCAGTGGTGACTAATCCCTTGTGTTCCCATAGTTCACAGAATTAAGAAAAGAATATAAAAAAGAAAAAAAATGCCCAACTGGATTTGGGGCCAAACATTTATTGGGAAAATTATAATAGTCATGGGATGAATTAGGTAACCTCTGAAGTCTTCTTCAATTGTGACATCTTATGATTCCTCACTGGGTGCTGCAACATGAGAGGGAAGGATTATTTCTTGTTTAATTTGAGGTCAGAGAAAATTTCAGGGTTGATTCACTTAATGGGAATTGGAACATGCAATTAGAAGCCCCTCAAAACAAAAGCAAGCAAAGCTATTAGACATTTAGATAGGAGTCCACTTCCAGACCTATGTGCCTCATGTGGGCCTGATATATTTCTCCCAATACAACCTTAGAAAAATTCAAGTCACTGGAAAAAAATGAGTGTAATCCAGAAAAGAAGAATGCAAAAGTAGCAACAGAACAGCATTTGTTTTAGGTCAGTCATATCTGACTGTTCATGACCTCTTTTAAAATTTTGTTGGCAAAGATACTAGAATGATTCAGCCTTTCCTTCATCTACCTCATTTTACATATGAGGAAACTGAGGCAAAGGGGTTAAGTGACTTGCCCAGGATCACACAGCTAGTAAGTGACTGAGGCTAGATTTGAACTCAGGAAGATGAGTCTCCTTGACTTCAGGCCTGGCACTCTATCCACTGCACCACCTAGCTGCCTGAGGATATCTTAATGCATTTGAAGACGGATCAATGAGAGCCCAGAAACTTAGTGGCACAGTAAATACATAGAAGTAAATATACAAGGTATTCATAGTGGCAGTTATGGATGTGGAGATAACTACCTGAAAATAAGCAGATTCTTATTAGATTAAAGTAAGAATTCAGTTATCTTAAAAGAACCTATACATAAGAATGGAAAAGATAACAAATGAATTCATATTGACCTAAGAGATAAATTGAGAAATACCACCAGAATACTCAAACACCCATTGCAATGATCATTTCAGGGCAATAGAGAAGGATGAGGATAATGATTAAAAAACAAAACTATGCAATTTGTCCCACATTCACAAACCAGAGAAGACAGGTTAGGTGCTAAAGAGGAAGAAACTATTCTTTCAGGAAAGTGAAATTACTCCCAAAAAGAGATGTTTGAGAAATGATATATTCTGAAGATTGATTGGGCCATGATGAGAATGAATCCACCCTCCCACATCCCAGCTGCATCAGCTCCAGAGATATAAAGTAGGATTAGAAGCACTGAAAGCAGGCAGGGGATACTGATTCAGTCTTACTGTCTTCCTTCACAAAGCTCTTGTGAATTATTTTTTCTGTTTTTTTTCTTTCTCTTGTATTTTTTCTCCTTTGTTCTGATTTTTCTCTCCTGACATGATTCATAAAGAAATATGTACTTTAAAAATTAATATATGTATAACCAGAAAAAAATAAAATATTTTTTTAAATCCACCAAAAATAAATATAGGAAATACAGTTATTGTGAAGCTTAAATGAAATAATGTAGATAGAAGTCTAAACAAATAGATGATGCTAAACCATGTCTTATTTGGAAGATGTAAAATTTAGGCAAGTCATTTTTTTCTTGGGATCTCAGCTTCCTTTTCTACAAAGTGAGAAAGTTGTATTGTAATGTTTTTTTAAGGACAGATAGGTGGAAGAGAAAATAGATTGCTGGGCCAGGAGTCAGGAACACTCCTCTTCATGAGTTCAAATCTGGCCTCAGACATTTACTAGCTATATGACCCTGAGCAAGTCATTTTATCCTGTCTGCTTCCATTTCCTCATATACAATGAGCTGGAGAAAGAAATGGCAAGTCATTCACAGTATCTCTGCCAAGAAAACCGCAAATGGGGTTCACAAAGAGTAAGACACAAGTGAAAACAAAGTCCTTCCAAGCTCTGAATTATGTAATTCTACAGATTCAAAGATCTTCCTAAGCAAACAAGATAAATACATATTAGTAAAATGGAAATAGCACTGATCTTGGAGCTTCAAGACATGGATTCTAATGTTGTAAAGGTCAGCTCCTATCCAGGACTATTGGTCTTGATTCTGCCATTGATTGTATAATCTTGGTCTAATCATTTTCTTTTCTGGATTTCAGTTTCTTTAACCTGTGAAACAAAAGGATTAGATCAAATGTTCCCTGAGATTCCTTTTGTTTCTAAGACTCTGTGAGTCTATATTTTCTCAAGTATCTAATTGTGCCTTCATGGAATATGTATTACAGGTTCATGGATTAAGAGCTGAAAGGGACATCATCTAATTCACATACACACCATTTTCTGGAGAGGAAAACTGAATCTCAGAGTGGTTCAGTGGCCTGTCCAGTGTCACACAGATGGTAAATGGCAAAGTTGAGAGATGAGCCCAGGCCTTCTGACTTAAATCAATGTTTTTTCCACTCTGTCACTAAGGGAAAAGACATGCTCAGCTCTTTCCCAAAGTGATGAGTTCACTACAGAGTGCAGCAGAAATGCTGTGATCTCCTTTAGAGCTACTTCTTAACCCACATCCTAAAAATGCACTTCGGACTGCAACCAAAACCATCCAAATGATTATATACTGATTTTGTAACTCAGTTTGGAATGCGGAAGGAAGCACTGACTCCGAAGTGCTTGGTTGGCATGGTGAGATACACTTGGTCCCAGCCTTTCCCTTTGTAATACTATTACCCTAGTTCATGCCCTCATGACTTCTTCACAGACTGTAATACATCCTGATGACTGTTGTCAAGTTAATCTTCATGATATACAAACTATACTGCATCACAGAGCTATAGAAATGTCTTCAACAACTCCCCATTCCACCAGTGTTGCTCTCTGACTATTGAGTAGACCTCATTCTGCCTACAGAGCTCAACCTGGCATTCAAGGTCTTTCACATTATAGCCATAACGTTAATCATCAAACCTATTTCTTATTCATAACTTAGTCTTCAGTTAAGTAGCATGATGTAACATTCCCCAAATTAATTCTTTCTGCTTTGAAAATTTCTCCCTCTTCCCATATCCAAAAAACCTGTGCTTTATTTAACCATAAAAGCCCAACTCAAATGCTTCTTTTTCAATACAATCTTCTTATATCCCTAACTTCCATTACCCTTTTAAGCTAGAAGTGATCTTTTAAACACATAGCATTTTGTATAACTTTCTTAACATGCCCTATTATGTGTGCTGAGTTGTTTATCATATCATATTTACTAGAAAGTTGTTTTAATCTTTATATTCCCAGTATTTAACATGATAGTTGATGTCTTATAGGTGTTTAGCAAACATTCCTATATACCACACCTTATTTAGTCATGCCCCAAATGATGGGCATCCACTCATTTTTCAATTCCTTGCTACCACAAAAAAGAGAGACTACAAACATTTTTGTACCTGTCAGTCCTTTTCCCTTTTTATGATCTCTTTGGGATACAGACCCAGTAATAACACTGCAGAATCAAAGTGTATGAACAGTTCTATAGCCCTTTGGGCATAATTCCAAATTGCTCTCCAGAATGGCTGGAGTTCACAACTCCACCAACAATGCATTAGTGTCTCAGTTTTTCCACATCCCCTTCCAACATTCATCATTATTTTTTTCCTGTCAGCTTAGCCAATCTGATAGATGTGTGGTGAACCTAATCCTTAAAAACCCATACTGAATATGACTATTCTAACTTGTGATCTCTTAATGACAAATCTCATGGTCTTTTCTCAAACTTCACCCTTCTGGTTCCTGTATGGCCTGTGATATTGCTGATCTCCTTCTTCCTCTGAATACTTTCTCCAGTCTAGGTTTTGGAGATCCTAATGCTTTCTCTTGAATCTATTTCTGCTTATATGATTGCACTGTCTTAATCTCCCTTGCTGTACTTTCATTCAGATCATGTCCATTAAATATAGGTGGCCCCACATCACTTTTGGGGGCCCTATCATATGCTTTTCCTCCTTTTCTCTGTTTCCTAACTTCACTGCCTTTTTAGGTCACAACCTTTCTTTTTCAAGAAACTTTCCTCAGCTCTCTTCCCTGCCCCTCCACTCCAATACCCAGTGTAATTTCCTTCTGAAATTACGATCATGTCATTCCCCAATTCAATCAAAGCAGGTGGCACTATATTGTCTTCAAAATAAAATGCAGAATCCTTTTTTACTTTTCAAAACCTTTAATAATGTGCCTTTCTTTCATTCTGATCTTCTTGCATATTATTACTCATTCCCTTCCCCTGAGTACTTTGTATTGCAATGATGCTAGCTAGTTTCCTTGGATTTCTCTGAAGAAGACATTTGATCTACCAATTCTGGGCATTTTTGCTGCTTATGCCTCAGCCTTGAAACTGCCTCCTCATTTCTGCTTCCTAGCTTCCTTCAAATCTTAGTTAAAACCCCACTTTCTAAAAGAAAACTTTTTCCAGACCTTTTTTAATCTTAGTGCCTTTCCTCAAAGCCCACTCTAGTCTATTTATATGTTGTTTGAAGCTAGTTGTTTGCATGTTGTATCCCTTTAAGATATGAACTCCTTACACTTAACACTTCCTAGCTGTGTGATCCTAGACAAATCACTTAATCCCAATTGCCTCAAGAAAAAAGAAGATAGAAACTCTTTGAAATTAAGTACTCTCTTTTACTTCTAATGCTTCCTGCAGTGCTCATACACAGTAGACACTTAGTAAATGTTTGTTGGTATGACACCTTATACTGTATATATTTTGTAGATACATAATTGTCTCCCTCATTAGAATATAAGCTCCTTGAGGATTATGTTTTTGCTTTTTTTGTATTTCTAATACTTAGCATAGTGCCTGGCACATAGTAATTACTTTACAAGTGATTGTTTTTGATGATGATGATGATAGCAGCAGCCTAGATGACTACTTAGGTTCCTTCAAACTCCCAAATTCTTTGATTTCATGATTTTGTGAAATACATTGAGCTGAGGATTCTAGGAAAACTTCTTGGAGGTCTTGGGACAGTGAAGCTAGCTTATAGAACCCGGAAAATGAACATATACTATGCCAAGCTCTGCCAAGAAAATCAGAATGATCAGCACCTCCCACCTTTGAGACTGGCATTTACAGCAAAATGTTGAACTTCCTTTTAAGGTGGAAAAAACATCAAAAGCAGGCTTCTTATTCTCAGGTCCACTTTTATCTAAAGATGATTGCAAGGATATGCATTTGAGAGCTACTAAAACCTGACTTTTAGGTCTTAGATATCTTTGTTCTCCTGATATGTGCTTTTTGGGGGTTCATCTCCTGAGCCTGTATAGTTACTTGTTGACAAAAGCAGGAAACATCTGTGGATGATGATAGCACAATCTAATCTGCCATCTCTCTCCTTTTATATTCCTGTCTGGGGCTTTATCACTTCTCTCTCCTTCTTGACTTCCACTTTTGACTTCCCAGCATTTCCACTTGTGAGAAAGCAAGGTGCTATTTCTGATCCCCACATGTGATATGTACTTTGAGGTTTACAGCTTTTTGATTGATTGATTGGCCCTTTACATAGAATGGATCCACAGGGTACAGCCAAAACCAGCATGTTTTTGACAGAATTTTTCATTTTATACAGGATGAGGACTGGGATTTGTTGAGATCTATCAGGAATATTAACAAAAAGGTAAAAAAATGATAATTTTATTTCATTTAATTATATATATATATAATATACATATATATTTATATATTTTTCTTTGTAAGTGGTGATAGGAAGGTACAAATCTGACAGATCAGGGTTTTGTCTTTTTGACTACATTAAACAGCAAAACTTTCTGAAATTTCAGGATACAGTGGGATATTTTTACATGCAAGTGTTTGTGGGAATCTTAAAGGGAACTTCCGGAGCAAAGGAAACCTTTTGTGGATCAGTGCTAATCTTTCACTTTCAGTGCCTTAATCAGTCAACCTAATACAGTCATCTAGATCATTAAGGAAGCATTGCAATGAATAGGGTGTAAAGAAGGATATATTCTCTATATGTCATGGAGAAAGATTTTGTCTGAATGTAGGGATATGGGACAGAATAGGAAGAGGTCAGGGAGTCATTCAATGAATTAAAAACATGTAATGCATGATAGGAATAAAGGCCACAATGGTAAGTTACAGCCTTATAACTGTATAACTGTATAACTTATAAAAATTTATAAGACTTTGCATATTAGCCTAAGTAATTGTATTGATCTTATAAACAACAGAGTCACTGAATATTTTTAAACAGGTGGGTGACATATTTAGACCTGTGCATTAGCAAGATTACTTTGGCAGCTCTGTGAAAGTTGTATTAGAGAAGGGATAGATAAGTTCATCAGGGAAACCAACTAAGAAGCCATTGCAATAGTTAAAAGTAAGAAGTAATTAGGTCCTGAACTAATTTGGTAGCAATGTGAGTGGAGAGGATGGGATGGATACAAAAGTTAATTTTGAAAGCAGAATTGACAGAGGTGCTGGGAGGGTGTGCAAAAAGAAAAGATTAAACTGGAGAATTAGGGGAGAAATCAGAGCTGCATATGTAGATTTGGGAATTATCTAAACAGGGGCAATAATTGCAGCCATGGGGTAGATTATAACACCAAGGGGAGATGTGGAGCCAAAAACAAAACAAAACTAAAAGAATCTAGGACAGAGCTTTAGGGAGACATTTATGAAGTGGGTGGAGAATAATGAATCAGTAAGATTGAAAAAGAGTTGTCATAGAGGCTGTTGTTTTTGTTGTTGTTTTTGTTGTTGTTATTTGTCCTTCATTCTCAAAGAAGACCATGACATCAGGGAGGTCATGCCATGACATACAAGTGAATTAGATTTAAATGAGGAATTTAAGTGCATAGATACTTGCCACACTTTCTCCTTCAAAATCTTCCAGGTCCAGTGGCAAAATATAGATCAGGACAATTGGATATGGCCCTCATAGAGACAGAAAGAGAACCAGAAGAATAAAGTATTGTATCAGTCAAAGGAGGAGAAAGTATTAAACTAGAGAGGGGTGAGCAACCATAAGAAGTAGTATAGAAAGGTCCAAGATGATGAGGATAAAGAAAAACTTATTGAGGTTGTCAATTATGAGGCCATTGCAAATCTAGGAAAGAACAGTAGTTGAATTTCAAGCTTAGTTGAGATGGTGGTAAAAAAGTGACAATATTAGGAGGGCTACTATTTCTAGAAGCTTAGTAGTGAAGAAGATAGCAATAGGGTGACATTTTAGGGACACTAAGGTTATGTTTCTTAGAAGGAAAGATCTATATACATTTGTGATCAGAAGGAAAAGAGTAGAAAAGAGAAAGACAAAAATACAGAGGCAATGAATGTGACACAGAGAGAGAGACAAAGGCACAAAAACAAGAGACACAGAAAGAGAAATGGAAACAGAGAGATAATAATAATTAATGGCAATACAACCTGTATATGATCTGGCCATATCACATATGAAGTTAATTATTTTTAGTGCTAGGCCCCATCTGATTTTTTCCCATATCTATTATTATTGAATTTGATCCATTAGAAACATAGCCCTTTAGATACTTAACTATGAGATCGGAAATGCAACTTTTGAATTTGTTACATTAAAAAAAAAACACTAAATAACTCAGGTTCTAAGACTAAAAGCAATATTAGAGTAAAATAAGTCAATGCCTTGGGACAATCAATGCAATAATTGCAATACACATTTCTATAAGTACTCTGTAGTATGCAAAGCCATTTCTTTATAGCACCCCAGTGAGAGACCACAACTATAATTGTATCCTTTTATAAATGAGAAAACTGAGAGTCTTTTCCTCCTAAGATTTAAAATTCAGTGGAGGAATATAAGATATGGATAAATAGAAATGACCAAATATTTTATCTCACTCTTTTATGTTCAGTTTATTAGATCCTTACTTAGTAAATACCTATTAAAATTAACATCCTATGTTAGATTCAAAAATGAAAAATTACATGATGTCTTCCCTCAAGAACTTGCAGCAAAGTGCTGTGTAATATCTGAGGAAGGAAATATTTTCTACAAGGTAGGATCAGGGAAGACTCCATGAAGAAATTGGCATCTAAGCTAGATTTTATAGAATCGGCAGGATTTCAACTGCCTGAATAGTAGGGGAGGCATAGCAGACATGGCCAATGAATAGCATGAACAGAGGCACCAGGAGAAAAGATACTATTTGCAGCTTTTAAATTTCAATGTCCAAGGACAAAGCTACAGTCATTACTTTCAGTTAACTGTCACTTAAACACTAAATTTGCATAGCTATCTTTTGCTTTCACATCACCTACAATTTGTAACACATATATTCCCCTTTCCCCACCTACTGAGCTATAATTTACCACAAAAAAATTTAAAAGAAAGAAAAAAAGGTATTTCAACAAAATTAACCAATATCTCAAGTGAATCTCCACCACATTTGTCTTTCTCCTCTCTACTCTTTTTTTTTCTTATCACAAATGTATATAGGTCTTTTGTATCAAATGACATAATCCTAGCATCCCTAAAATATCATCCTGTATCTTTCTTTCTGTTCACTGTATGTATATATATATATATATATAAAATAGTATGTATTTTTATATAATGATTTACATTCCTAGTCTTCCATCTCTGCAAAGAAGGGAAGAAGGTACATTTTCTTATCTCTTCTCTAGGACCTAGATTAGTCATTCTAATTTCATTTTATTGAATTGTGGTTTTGTACTTATGTCAGGTAAATAAGTAGAAATCCCCAGAGAGCAGGGAACATTTCTAAAAGACTATGACCACACAGGACATTTGTAGAAGACTGCAAATATTCATTGTAGTTTGAACATATAATACCCAAAAGGAAGTAATATGAGATAAGAATGGAAAGTTAAGGTGATTATAGGCTGTGAAGATCCTTAAAAGACAGACTAAAGAGTTTGACTTTTATTCTATAGGTACTTGGATGTCATTAAAGGCTCCTGAGAAAAGGACTGATGAGATCAGAGCCATGTATAAGGAAGATTTATCTGGTAATGTGAATGAGCAACTCATATCTTGATATTAAAGAGCCTAGCTTTATGTGGTAAAGAGGAATAATCGCTTTGACCAGTAAACAAGAAATTGCAGAGGACTTACTCTTTGCCAAGAACTGTACCAAGCACTAAGGAAGGCCTTGTGCTATAATCCCTGGTCCTCTGCTCCCCAGGGGCTTCTACTGTCTGCTTATTTTCTTATTTTAGTTGGAAAAATACCTGATGTAAGTGGAAGAAATAAAAAACAAAACTCAAAGCTGTGAAATTATAATGACTAAGCTTGGTCTCAGAGAAGAGAATGTATTTTCCTCCCTTCTTTGCAGAGGTGAAGGACTAGGACTGTGGAACATTGCATATAATATCAGACTCGGTTGATGAAGTTTTTTCTTTCTTTTTAAATCTTTGTGGTAAGTTGTTGCTCAGTGAGTGGGGGAAGGAAAATTATGTATCCCAAAATGTAGGTGATATGAAAGCAAAAGATATCAATGCAAATTTAGTGTTCAAGTGATAGAATATTTACTATAGGTGACTGTGGATTTGTCCTTGGGAAAAGAAATTTAGAAGGTACAATAGAATTTTGGCTCTTTCACTAGTATATAAACAACTGGATTTAGCACTCAAAAAGAATAATTAACCTAAGTAACAATTTACCTGATAGTTCATAACTTCATTACCATCCAAAGTGACATTGACATCCAAGATAAGCTCTTTGTTGATGGCCCAACTCCATCTCTTTCCTTCCTGAATACCATTCACAGTCTCACCAACAAGAAATGACCTCAGGTCCCTCAGAGGTAATCTAGTTAAACTCTACCTTATTTTATGGAGGAAACTGAGATTAGGGACATTAATTGACTTTCTTGCAGTCTGTTCAGTAAAAGTAGCAAAGCAAAAACTTGAATCTAGAACTTGTGTAATACAAGACCTCTGTCTCTGAACTTAGCTCTTTTTAGGACTAAATCACTCTCTTTCCACCCCTACGGGGCTTTGTGTTGAATATTTTCCTTCTCTTGATCAATTGAATTTGTCTTTAAAAAGTTTATAAAAGAATATGTTTATGCTGCTTTCTTGAGGGGTCAGAATTATTAATTTTGACCATTATGTTAGTAAGGCCTTAACTAGAAGGTTCAAGGAACTATTAAAGAAGACAACTTTGGTGGGAGGGAGGAATACCATAATCCCCTCTGTTTAGAACTGCCTTTATAAATATATTTTCCCAGACATTATCAGCATTAAGGAAAGGACAAAGACAATGGAAAGTTTCCATGAGCTTTATAGAGGATGCCAGTGCTATTCTGGGTCACAGATACCTAAGGCACTCCTCTAAAGAATCTCTTATAACAGAACAAGGAATGCCAATATTTTTAAGAGCTTACTTACCTCCCATTTGGATAGAACATTAGCCTGAGAATAAAGAAACCTGGCTGTAGTCTGGGCTATGCCACAAATTCGCTGTTTGATCTCAATTAGAGCTTTCTATCTTTGGGTCTCCATATCTTCATATAGATAATGAAGACAGGCTGATCTCTAAAGTGATTCTAGCTCTAACAATCTATGATTTTATGACAAAATGACAGGAAATGGATTTTCTCAAAACATAATAGATAGAGGATTAATCCTCAGGGGTTAAATCCTGGTTTTGCTGTGTAACTTAGGGCTCTTTGTTAAATGAGAGGATGAGAATAAATGAACTTCAAGGTCTCTTACATCTTTGACATTCTGAAATAAAATGTGTGAGAATCTTCTCAAACCCTTTAGACTTCATCTGTCAGAGTGACATCTATTGGCTCCCAGAAGACACTGCGGTGTACCTCTATTGAAGTTATTATATTAAAAATTATTTTCTCCCATTACTTTTGATAAATAAATATCTAAGCTATGGAAAAATTATAAATAAAACACCAACAAAATCTGCAACCAAGGTGAAAATTTCTTTACAAACATGTTGACAAGCTCCAAAAACAAATCTTATCTCAGAGAAAAAGACCTATTACATAAAAGTTTAGTTGTATAATCAACAAATAATGGATATCTCAAACATAATAAATACACAAAATATTGGGTAGAAAAAAATTAAGACAATCTTTTTTCCTGGGCATGATATTTCTTACTTGACTTATTAAACAGTGGGACCAAGGAGCAAACCTTAGATCAATAATTGAAAAACTTGGATTCAAGGCACAAATTATTCTATATTTCTTCCTGAGAAATGTTATATCTATATTTTTTGCACAACTACAGATTGATTAATTTATATGTTAATCAATATTAATTGATGATGGCACCAAACGCTATAGTTTAATGTTGCATATTCAACAGTCATCTCTGCAACATTTCTCAATAAGATTCATAGATTCTTTTACTCAGAAAATGTCAGAATTGGAAAAGATCTTAGAGGTTATCCATTCTAATTTCTTCATTTTATAAGAATCTTCATCCCAGAGAGGTCAAAATAATAACCCAAAGTGATACAGCTTGGATTATGACATTCTACAAAAGTAAGATGTAAATGGTAAAGATGAGAAAGAAGCATGTTCAAAATCTGACATGATAAATTATGAGGACAAAAGCAAATATGCACTTGTCCATCACATGTCCAACATTAGGATATATGGGAAGACAATAAGATTTGATCAAAGGAAATTTAGGTCAATTTAGACAGAAAGTAAAAAACTTAGGCAAGTTATTCTAAGAAATGAGACTATCTCAAATGATGAAATTAGAATTATTTTTAGTCATATGAAAAGGTGCTCCAAATCACTACTGATCAGAGAAATGCAAATTAAGACAACTCTGAGATACCACTACATGCCTGCCAGATTGGCTAAGATGATAGGAAAAGATAATGACGAATGTTGGAGGGGATGTGGGAAAACTGGGACACAGATGGATTGTTGGTGGAACTGTGAATGAATCCACCATTCTGGAGAGCAATTTGGAACTATGCTCAAAAAGTTATCAAACTGTGCATACCCTTTGACCCAGCAGTGTTTCTATTGGGCCTATATCCCAAAGAAATCATAAAGGAAAGGGCCCCACATGTGCAAAAATGTTTGTGGCAGCCCTTTTTGTAGTGGCTAGAAACTGGAAACTGAATGGATGCCCATCAATTGTAGAATGACTGAATAAATAATGGTATATGAATGTTATGGAATATTATTATTCTGTAAGAAACGACCAGCAGGATGATTTCAGAGAGGCCTGGAGAGACTTGCATGAACTGATGCTGAGTGAAATGAGCAGAACCAGGAGATCATTATACATGGCACTAACAAGACTATATGATGATCAGTTCTGAAGGACATGGCTCTCTTCAACAATGAGATGTTTCAAACTAGTTCCAGCTGTTCAGTGATGAAGAAAGCCATATACACCCAGGGAGAGACTTGTAGGATCTGAGTTTGGATCACAACATAGCATTTTCACACTCTCTAGTGATGTTTGCTTGCATTATGTTTTCCTTCTCAGATTTTTTTTTTCTCTTGTAGATCCGATTTTTCCTGTACAGCAAGATAACTGTATAAATATGTATACACATATTTGATCTGTCAAATATTTTAACATAATTAGCATGCATTAAACTTCCTGCCATCTAGGGGAAGGGTGGGGGATAGGAGGGAAACATTTGTAACAACTTTGCAAGGGTCAATGTTGAAAAATTACCTATGCATGTGTTTTTGCAAATAAAAAGCTTTAATAACAACAACAACAAAAAAGAAATGAGACTACCATGAGATACAGATAAATTCAAAAATATTTGAATGAAAGTATGAATGATAGAGTCACAAATGATTTCTAAGAAAAATCAGACCAGACATAATTTTCGTGACATACCCTACCAAACAAGCATGTCCTCTGATGACATATCATTTAGGATCTCTGTAAGCAAGAATCTTATAAACAGTATATGTAAAATAGACCAATTGACTTATCTAACAAAAATGGAGATTCAGTGGGATATTTAATAAAGGACCGTACTCTTCTGAACTGGAGTGGAGTAAGGTTTTTATCCTAAAGTAGAAAAATGCCCATCGGTCAAAGATGTTGGGGAGAAGATTTGGATTTCCTGTAAATGGGCCTAAGATTCTGTAGTCCCATGAAGATGATTTCCTATATAGTAATTCCTAGCTGCTTCTCTCTATGGAAATATAAATCATCCTGCCAACTTCCTTTTCTACAGTGGCAGAGAGAAATTTTCCCAGTAGAAAAAACAATCCTATGTATGGCTCTAATTGGATTGTAACCTTGAGTGATTACAAGGTCTTTTTGCTAACTCTCAAAACCAGTACTGTTTTGTAAGTTTCATTTCTGAGTTACAATGGGGGAAAAATTAGTATTGGTTCCCTTTTTCAGTTCAATGAAATCACAAATATCCCCTATGGATCCTAGGATAACCCCTCCTTTAATGGCCCAGTAATCTTCATAACTTTTCCATTACTTAGCCTGATGCACCATATGTAGTAAGCATTTAATAAATGTTTTAAATGAATAAATGATTATTCCTTGATTCAATATTTATTGTTTTTGCTGATATGACCTACATAGTAAATTTATAATTTAAATTGAAGTAGAAGCTTTCAAATTTTGGATATGTCAATCCATTATTATTCTTTAGGTTATTGGGCTTTTTTTTGTTTGTTTTGTTTTGTTTTGGGGGTAGTCGGTCTGACTTTTAGCTAGATTTCTTCTCTCTTAAGGGCACTGAGTAACCTTTCAATCTCAATAAAATGCAACCTCTTGAAGGCAAGGATGATTTCAGTTTTGTCTTTGTATTTCTGGTCCTTTATAACAAGAACTCTATAAATGAGCCTTAAGTTGTATTGAATTGAATTAACTGAGCATTTCACTGCTTATCCATTACTTTCTTCAGAACAACTCTGTAGGGAGGTGGTAAAACTTAGTTTTTTTCCATTTTCTAGAAAAAGAAACTGAAGTCCAGTGGAATTTAGTGTTTAACCTATTGTCATGGAGCCAATAAGCCAGAGAACCAGAAGAGAAGACTCAGGTCTTCTAATGTCAGATTCAGTTCTCTTCTAATGATCCAGGCTGGACCTAGGTCCAAGTCACCACTTAGACTTGATACTCAGATTCTGTGCCTGGTTCAAGATGGTTATTTCTTCCATTTTCTGTCTTTCTTCTGTCCAAAGCTGAATTGCTCTTGCTATACGATGAGGCTTCAGTTCCCAGGAGTAGAAGGAAGCCAGGGATTCTCTAGTTAAAAGGTTGATTAGGCTGTCTTAAAA
This sequence comes from Myrmecobius fasciatus, assembly GCA_023553655.1. Lineage (NCBI taxonomy): Eukaryota > Metazoa > Chordata > Mammalia > Dasyuromorphia > Myrmecobiidae > Myrmecobius > Myrmecobius fasciatus. The sequence continues at coordinate 297,126 of JAJPUD010000027.1, forward strand.
TAAACTTAAATTGAACCAAGGGTGAATGATCCGGAAAATAACAAAACACATCTAATTAGACTGGAGAGAGTACAAACTGTGCTCTGTCTTTTTGGCGTCGTTTTACATGGTAATGGTAAGTGATAATCATTATACATGTTAACACTAACAGGAGAGAGAGGATGAGGCCTGCTTTTCTTAGAACTCTTGTCTTTTGAAGGCCAGGAGGCCATGGAATAAACTTGACAAGATGCAGAAGTTTATAGATGTTTACAAAGCCGGTGCCTGGGAATTTAATTTGAAAGCTGAGAGAAACGCAGGCTGCTCCTTTCTGCCTAGTGTCAGAAGGCAGCAATTTTATAAAATATTTTAAAAATCCCCTCTCAAATTAAAAGCCTGCTAAGTGGAAGGGGGAAAAAGTCATTCAATCATTATCCTGCAGAATGTGAAACCATGCAAAATCTTCACATTAGTCTCCATCATGTCTCATATTGAACCACATCCTCTTGCCAAGCCATCTGCAAAGTGGGCAGCGTCATAAACAAGAGCCAGCCTACTATCATCTGGACTTCGATGACTTCCAAAGACAAGCTCTAGCCTTATATGCCATTACACCCTCCCTTAGTTGGTATTCTAATTTCTTCCAGATAGTCCAAAGACTTTGATAAATAATTCTTCCTTCATACCCTCAACCAGGACTATAACAATAAGGATGTCATCTGTGCCCTGGAGCCTTGTTGAGGGTAAGGAAACTGAATATGGGAATGTGAAGGTAGAGGAAGCAGAGCAGCATTTGAAGGAAAGATTGAGGAATAAACAGACCTGCCACCCGTATTGTTAATAATTAAACAAGGAAAATTATCAAGGGGGTTCTGGGAATATGCTCTCACCTATAAAGTTGGACAGGGAGTATAACTTCTATTTTTAGCTAGTGAGGAGATGAGTTCATTAGTCTGTTCACCACTTCTCCAGAAGAAGATAGATGGAAAATATCATTAGCTTGGTGGACAAATGCAGAGACATTAGTTATACAGAAAGTGAAGAAGTTTATGAATTACAATTAAAATTGACACTCCTCAAATCTAATCTCACCCTCTAGCCAGAGAAATACCTTGATTTTACTTAGAACTAGTTATTGAGTCAGATCTGGCTCCCCTTTGTTTGAAAGTCATGAAAATCAGGTTATGTGAGATTAGAGGGAACAAAGATGGCACAAACGTATAAATCCCATAGTCTACTTTAATATACTATTTGAGTATATTAAATGGAATGAAACATATATTTAGCCCTGGAGAGCTGAATTCAGTATCTTACTGATTGTACATAGGCTATAATTATAACTATAATAGCTTAATATTTTGTTTTTCATATTATTTTAATTTCCAATTATGTCCCTGTTTTTTCACTGCCTTAAGAGCTATTCTTTATGACAATAAACAATAATTAGGGAAGAAGAAAAATCCAAACTAACCAACACATCATCTGAGTCTGATACTATATGCAATGTTCCATACCAATCGTTTGCTACTTCTCCAATGAAAAGATGAAGGTGCATTTTGTAATTTCTTCTTTGGCATCAGGCTAATGCATGATAGTTAGGTAATATCCAAGTTTCTTTTTTTATTATGGGTCTTTCCATTTACATTGTTGTAGCCATGATAACTATTGTTTTCATGGTTCTTACTTCACTTTACATCAATTCATGGCATTTTACATTCACTTGATCATTAAATAAGCCTAGAAGATAGGTTGTGCAAACATTATTATCTCAGCCTTACAGATGAAAAAATCAAGACTTGGAGAGCTAGCAAGAAAAGGAGTTGAAACTGCAACCCAAGTCTTCTTCTTCTGGCTTCAAATCCAATATTTTCTCAAATGAACCATACTAGATTATAGATCTGGTAATGGATTGCAGGACTGCTGTTTTAGAATGAAGTTAGCTAAGTTCAGAGAGACCTATCAATAAGTTGACTTTTATATAAAGATATTTTCATCCACAACAACCTAAAAAATTTATAAAGAGCTTGAAATGTGGTATCATGGAGGAAAGATTCACAGAAACAAAATAAGAAATATTTAAGTATCTTGATATAACGAAATTATCTAAAAAGGAAGTGCCCAAGAAGAGCCTGGTCAAAGTTAGTGTCAAATTAGTGAAGTTTAATGAGAATCAAAGATGAGGATTTTGCTCTCCAAAGTATAAATATTCCAAGTAATACTACATTTGTGGATGACTTGATCAAGGATTAGTCATACATTCAATTTACTTGACTTTTTTAAAGAACTGAGCAAGCCAGATAAAGATATGAGAACCAGAGATTCAATGGCTAGTGAAAGGCTAAGTACAAAGAATCTGGAAGCTCTTCCAATAGAAGCCACCACGTGCAATCATTTTCATCAAGAAATAACTACATGGACCCAGCATAGGAGGGAACTACATATTTCCAGAGAGGTCAATAGAAGAAAACAGCATTGGAATGAGTGATGAAGAGCTCCTTGGGCCAAGGCAGGAACTAAGGAAATTCTGATATCAGTAAAGTGACAGGGTTGAAGAAACTATTTTATCTTAGATGAAAGAAGAAAATCCTGGACCAATTATTCTGGAGAAGATTTCTCAGACAACATTCAATTGTTGGACCAGATGTGGCAGTTCTTATAACAATCAGGTTTCAGAAATGAGGCTAAAGAATAACAATAATCAAAGCCATGGTTTGGAGGACCAAGCATGAATTTTATCCTAAATTGGTACTGTGAGCTGTGTAATCTGTGTAGATTTTGGGAGTGAAGTACATCAACCATCAACCTCTTCAGAAAAACCATGAACAAAGAATATCATCCTGGTAAACAATATGGGTTCCCGGGAAGGTTGAAATCATTAGAAGTCATTTTTTAGAATTTTCTAGAAATCATGAATTTTTTCCCTTACTAGAGAGCTTTTTCTACCATAGCAGAAACATAAATCTGAAATTGGCTATCTCAATATCTTGGAATGTTGAATTCACTCTAAGAATGTAAGTTATCACTGTAAGAATCTCAAGTTATCAGCAGCCTTAAATACTTTTCTGTATTGGGAAAAGACTCAATCAAACAATTGTTATAAATCTGTTATTGTTATAAATGTTATAAATCTAGAGGATTGTGAATATACTTGGAAGTGGTGAAGAACAACTGAAGAAAGGAGAAAAATAATACTTTTTTTAGGGTTTTAGATTAAAATTTTTTCCTGTTTGTTTTTATTTTCTGACAGATAAAGTCTAATTAACTTTTTTTTTTTGTCTTTTTAGCTTGACTTTTTCAGTGGACCTGAAGGTTCTTTTCCTGTTTTCATCAATTTAGATACAAACTCAATTCAGATATCCCCAGGGAAAACCAGTGGGGGAAGTGAAGACAATGTGGAACATAAGCCAAATTTTGATGATTTCAAAAGAAACTCTGGTGGTGACATAAACCAAAAAGGGATTTATTTCTGTGTAATGCCTCCAAGACAGAACCCTGCCCATATAAAAACTATACAAAACAACAACAACAGCAAAGAGTCTTTGTCTGAGACTATGAATTACATGGATTAAACTCCATTTAATCAGCATTGTCATGCACTTACTATGTGCAAGATATCATCTGTAGCAACTCAAAGGATTCCCAGTTCTTTCCCTAAAATATTTAGAAACAAAGCTCTTAGAGTGAAATAGAAAAGGAAGCATCCTGTAAGGATCCTGGGCATTCTTTGTTACTACTAACTAGCCAATGAATAATTTACAGCTAAGAATGTTTTGAGGGGATAAAATTGTTGATAAGTCAGGGAAAAAACCTCTTAGCAGTAAAGCCAAGCAATCCATCTTCAAGAAACAGGTTTCAAATGCACAGTTTATGAATACATTGAAGGGTTTTTTATCTATATGGAAATTGTTCAGTTGTAATATATGTTACATTTCAGTGTGAACTTGGGTCTGAATGATATCAGAGTCAGAAATTAAGGCATCATTTCAAAAGCCTAGGAAGGACACAAAAAAATAAGAACAACAAAATGACACTTTCTATCCAAGGCTGAGCAGAAATATGCTCTGTATTTAAAATGCTGAGAGTAATGCATTAGTATTCTAGGAATGATGCCATTTGAACAGAACCATATTCAATCTTGTACAAGCATAATGGCCAACTTGATCTGAGAGCAGTTTCCTAGGGGAATCCTGAACCAAAAGCCATGAAGCCCCATTGCTCAGACCTCTAATTTACTGAATCTCAGTCATTCTCTAAAAAACCAGAGTAGTTCACACTTTGACATTACATTATACTAGCAAGAGGCTTTCCTCACAACAATCCTTTAAGTTTCATTGTACAGATTTTGATTTTGGCTCTAAATCAAAAGAGAGTAGAGAGAAGTGACTTTCCTGTGGTCACCTTGCTAATAAGGGGAAAAACTGGAGCTCAAAATTTGTTCTTTTGACAATATGGTGAATATTACACCACCCTGCCTTTCAATAATGGATTGTATTTGATAAATATGATGCTACTAGCCCATCAATAATAGAGTGCATTTTTCCAGTGTAATAATGGTCATTCTTTATACAATCCACCAGGAAAGGCAAATATGGGGGTTGAGGGGTGAATGGAGAAGGATCAAATTATTATTTTCCCATCATAGCTCTCCAAAAAGCTTCACAATTCTCACTCCCACCCCTCTCACACAGAATACTTTTAGACACATATACTAACTTCAAAAACAGTTAAATCAAACAGTATAAAAAACTAATTGCAACAGATATTTCATGCAATCTTATACTGTAAAATTTTCTTTTTGTTAAAATAAAGGGTGTATGCTTTACTTTTAATAAGTTAAGACCCACTGATTTTTTTAATCTCAGAATTGTTGACTTTTAAAGTTTTTTTTTATTTATATGATGCAGTCATTGTATGCATTGTTCTCTTTTTTTGCCATCTTTACTATTCCCCACTTCAAAGAAGTCCTATATTTCCTCTATGTTGTACCTATTATTTGTTATGGCACATTATATTCATCTGCCATGATTTGTTCAGCCATTCCTCCATCACTAAACACATAGTTTGTGTCCAATTATTTTAAAAAAACTTTTTTATTTTCAAAATATATATTTAAATAGTTTTTAACATTCATCCTTACAAAATCTTGTGTTCCAAATTTTTTTCTCTTTCTCTTCCCCCTATACCCTCCCCTAGACAGCAAGTTATCCAATATGTTATTTTTTCTCCAATTCATTTTATTTAATTTTTCTAATTTTTTTATTAAAGCTTTGTATTTGCAAAACATATGTATTGGTAATTTTTCAACATTGACCCTTGCAAAGCTTTCTGTTACAAATTTTCCCCCCTAGTCCCCACTCCTCCCCTAGATAGCAGGAAATCCACTACATGTTAATTATGTTAAAATACTTGACAAATCAAATATGTATATACATATTTTTACATTTATCTTGCTGTGCAAGAAAAGTCAGATCTACAAGAAAAAAAATCTGAGAAGGGAAACATAATGCAAGTAAACATCAATAGAGAGCGTGAAAATGTTATGTTGTGGTCCACATTTCATATCCCTCTCTCTGGGTGTATATGGCTTTCTTCATCACTGAACAATTGGAACTGGTTTGAAACATTTCATTGTTGAAGAGATCCATGTCCATCAGAATTGATCATCGTATAGTCTTGTTGCTGTGTATAATGATCTCCTGGTTCTGCTCATTTCACTCAGCATCAGCTCATGCAAGTCTCTCCAGGCCTCTCTGAAATCATCCTGCTGGTCGTTTCTTACAGAACAATAATATTCCATAATATTCATATATCATAATTTGTTTAGCCACTCTCCAATTGATGGGCATCCATTCAGTTTCCAGTTTCTAGCCACTACAAAAAGGGCTGCCACAAACAATCTTGCACATGTGGGTCCCTTTCCCTCCTTTAAGATCTCTTTGGGATATTGGCCCAATAGAAACACTGCTGGGTCAAAGGGTATGTACAGTTCCAATATATGTCAAACATGTACAGTTCTTCCCTACATATTTCCATAATTATGCTGTTATGTCCATTTTTTGCTATTACATATAGTGTTCTTATGAATATATTTTTTGTACAAGTAGGACTTTACTTTATAACCTTCAGGATGTATAAACCAGAAATGAAATTAGTGGGTGAAAGAACATTAACCTATCTCACTTTTTTGTTTGTTTTTGCCTAATCACAAATTATTTTCTGAACTGGTTGATCCAATTCATAACTCCACCAACAATAAATTAGAGGGTATGTTTCTTATATCTCATATATCAGGTCTTTACCACTGTAACCTACTGCCTCAGTAGTACCAACCTAATTTCTTTTAGTGCCACAGAATGAAAGAAACATGGGCAATTTGAACACTACCTTGAGAAACACTTAAAATTACATACTATAATCAGTGTATGCATGGAACAAATTATTTCAAATAAGGATTGTCCATTTGAAAGAGCCAGGATCTGAGATCAAATATGGTATTTAGTTGAGCTAGCAGAACAAATATGTCCATCAGCAATATTTTATGAAGGTAGATTTTCATCAGAAGTCATTTCTGGGAGCAAAAGAGGCGATCTAAAAAGTGTAAGAAAACACAGAGACAGTGGCAGTAGTGGAGAAAGGGACAAATATCAAGGGGACCAAAGGGTGTGGTGAAAAGAAGGAAGGGCTCTGAGGACAAACAGCTGCTTAAGAACTTCCAGAGCAAATTCCCATAATTGTAATAAATTCCTTTCTCTTTTATTTTTCTTCTGAAGCAATTGGGGTTAAGTAATTTACCCAGAGTCACACAGATAGGAAGTGGTAAGTGTCTGAGAGCAAATGTGAACTCAGATCCTACTGAGTTCAGGGCTGCTGCTCAATCCACTGTGCCACCTAGCTGCCCCTCATTTTTCTTTTTCTGAATTTTACCTTTAATTTTAGGTGTTTAGGGCCAAAACAATGTAGGAAAGTCAAACTTACAGTCTCTATCTCAGCTCCAGTTGTTCTGGAGGCCCTAAAAATCCATTGAACTCATAAACTCAGAGCTGGTCTAATCAAAATCTCTTCTTAAATTTGGAATAAACAATCCCAATAAAGCATTCTTCAATCCCATGACTCCATGTACAAAAGTATTCATTAATACATTCCAGATTGATAAAATATTGGATAAACTACTTATTATTGTGTTTATTCCACTACCTATATATTTCTTAAAGGAAAAAAGAAAATGCAGAAATAAAATCCTGAGAAATGGTCATTATTAGAAATACAATCAAGGAGTCAGGGCAATAAAACTGTGGAAAAGGAAGGCAACAGCTGTTGTTAATAACACAAATAAGTGACCATAGTCTCCTGGTCTGAGTTGCCTGTAAGCAATTTAGAAAAGCAGGGAGAACCTAATTCTCTGGGTTGGTAACCCCTAAAGTGTTTCTTATACTAGGAAAGAAGAAAGGGAGCATTTATTAAGTGCCTACCATGTGCCAAACACTTTATAAATATTATTTCATTTGACATGTACTTTGTTATGCACTGGAAGTAAGAAAAAAAATGAAATGGTTCTTATCTTCAAGGAGCTTGCTTAAGTGGAGTCACTTAAGGATTGGTGTTCTATCCATTGCAACACCTAGATACTTCTTTGAAAATAAAGCTGAGAATCTTAGAAAAAGAACAAAATCAACCAAGAGGTTCAGGTGAGTTCCTCTTATGGGGAATAGCATAGCTCTGGGGAGTCTACTTATCTGGATAGCCTTTCCTTTGCATCTGTTGGTCTTCCCTTTTGTTACTGGTTACTAAGGAAGGTTTTAGATATTGAGCTGTACCATAACTTGAAGTTTTAGACTGGCCATTCTATATTAGACCTGGATGGTGCTGACCCTGGACTAAAAGGTCAGAGATATCTGTGTCCTTGATGATGGAGGTCTTTCCTAATCTTTCAATATGCCAGTATCCACGGTGATGGAATTATGACCAGACTGTAGAATTGCAGTTATTTGTATTTTAAACAAATTAGTCAAGGGTTTAGTTTGTGGTTTATCTAAACGCTCTGGTTCTACTCCATCATTTAAAGTCCTCCTTTTAGCCATTTCCATATGTTAACACCTTTGCTATAGCTATATAAACAAAAATAAGCATTTAATAAATGCTTGCTGATTGATCTGCTGGAGTATCTACTAGGAACCCAGAACTGTTGTGCATAGTGTAAGGAGTCATGAAGGTGAAATTAAGACTGCTTGCTCTCAAGGACTTTTACAATCTAATGAGGAAGATACCATGTACAGGTATATGATTCAAATTGTATGTATAAATGAGAGTCCTGAAGCTCTATAAGACAGTAGAAGAAAGATTATTTCTTTCATGGAAGGCTTCATGGAAGAACATCTGTTTGAAGAAATGAAAGATTTCCTTGGCTTTCTTTGCCAAATATTTCTTCCTTATGATGCAAAAAAGTCTTTCATAATTTGACTCTAGGGAAACTCAGCAAAAATAAATGAAATAAATGATTCAGGAAAAGGAGTCGGACTAAGCAATTGTATTCATACACACACACACATATACATATGTATGTATTTGTAGATATCATATAAAACATGTATGTGTTATACATATATATGTTTATTTACATAAACATAGTAACAAAAAGTATTACAGCAATAACATCACTTCCTAAGGGTCCTCAGTTTAATGAAATATTGTAAATAAGCCAACTAGACCTTATAATTAACAATACAAAATATGCCCTCTTTCTCCCAGCATAGTAATTTTTTATTCAATCTTTCTTTTTAACACCATTGCCTTTATTCATCCCTTTTTTTCCTCCAATAGCTTAAAACAAAAGCTAATTGCTCTTGGCCTAGAGCTACTCTGCTGACATTTCAAAGACATGATCTAAAGTCATTCAGGAGGAAACTAGCTTCATCTTCCACAAGAAACTATAGCGCCATAATAAAAGGGAAGGTATTCAACCCACCTACTTCTAGTCTTCTTTATCCCCACTTCTTTCTCTCCCTCAATCAGGCTTGTAAGCACTTTTAGAATAGAGAATGATTGCATTATTTATATCACAGTACCTAGTATAGAGTAAGCACTTCTTCATATTTTGTCATACCATCAGATTTTTTCTTTCTCTCTACTTCTCTTCCTTCTCCTGTTTTGTTTTTCCTTTTTGATAATTCTGGACTTGAGAGAAATGAATGGCAAGTCTAAGAATAGCTAGAGTTGACCTGAGAAACAAAGTGTCAGAGAAAGTAGCAGCATTTCCATTTCACTTCCTAAACCTCTCTGCAAAGGAGACTGAAGAGTTGATAGGATCTAGAGATTTGGGAAATTCTGTCTCTAGTAGGAACCTGGTTTTCTTTCAGATTCAAAAATGGTTTAATCTTCCAGGATTCCTTGAGGACTGAGATTCCCTAGGGTTGATCTAGCATCTGTCTATCCTGACTATAACAGAACCTGGAGCATAGGAGAAGGAAGGCTACCTTAACCCTATTGGGAAATGTCATTTGATACCATTTACACTCTAACAATTCCAAATCCCAGCACATCATTCCTCTGCTGAAACCTTCAGGTTCTCTGTTCTTTACCAAAGCAAATCCAAACTCCCTAGCCTGGCTTTCAACAACCTGAATCTGACTTGCCTTTCTGTTCATATTGTCAGTCACATTTGCTTTATGTTCTCTATAAAGTAGGCATCATTTCATTATTTAGATGCACTCTAGGTTCATACCTTTGCTTCTACCTGGAAATCCTACTCATTCTTCCTCCATTAAGCCTTCCTTCACCTCTACTCTATCAGGAAGTATTTTCCCTCTTTTCTGAACCACAAAAACTTAATTTCTTTTCCTCCACAGGGGTCATAGTCTGCCTTTTATTATAATCAATCATGCATATATATATATATATACATGTTTTAGCCTTCCTTATGAGTGTCTTATAAGCAAAAACTTTCTTTCAATACAATGTTATTAAATTTTGTCTTCCACAATGCCTATCTACTTTATATCTGGGGATCAAAATATTCTGAATGAGTGATTGATTGGAGATAATTTGATACAGCGGAAAGAACATTTATTTTTTCTTTTGGTTTGGTTTTGGGACATGGACAGTATGAGGAATTGTTTCATCTGATCATACATATTTGCTGTAAGGGTTTTGTTTTGTTTTTCCTTCCCCCCTTAAGTTGGACTGAGTTGAAGGAAGGAAAAGTTGCCGTTTATCAATTGAAAAAATAAAATAAAAATTTTAAAAGAGCAGATTAATAAAATTTAAAGCAAAAAGGGGTGGAAGCAAGAATGCTAGATCTGGAGTCAGAAGATCAGAAGAGTTTATCTCTTTTCTTTTATTTCTTGTGTGACCCTGAACAAGTTATCTTACTTCTCAGAGACTCAGCTTCCCCATCTATAAGATGAAAGGTTTGGACTAAATCAGGGATTCATTTACCCTGTGATCTGTGAACTTTTAAAAATATATTTTAATAATTGTATTTCAATTAACTGGATTATTTTATTTACTGTGGATTTTATTTTATATATTTAAAACATTGTTCTGAAAAGGGATCCACAGGCATCCCCAAATGGATCCCCAATACATACAAACTCAACTCCTTGTTTAGGTTCCATTTCAAAATTTTTTGATAAGATGAATGAATTAGTTTCTTGAAAAGTCTCCTTTGTGTTTTGTTTTTGCCAAATTGTGAGACTATAAGAGATGATTTTGGTCACCACACATTCTCCAGATAGCCCAAACCTAGATAGGAGACAGCTAAGCAAAACCTCACAACTCTTGAAATTCCTGGATTTCTTTGTTGACAAGTCTAGGTCACTGCAAGCCACAAATATAGCAAAGTAGCCTGGAATTCATTAACATGTTGAGGAAAATGGCCAAGAGAACCAAAGTACTTTCACATTGTCTTCATCACTAAAATCATCCTAATCATGAAACTCTCACAGGCTGCATTCAAATTTCTAAACTTTGCCTCCTTCATTGCTTATCTCATCCCATTAAGTTCCTACAGATATAAAAAAAAACCTACTCTGACTGAGTCCAGAGTTGGAGCCCTTTTCTGCAAAGGCCTCTTGAACTGTGCATGGCATACTTATCAATTTTCATGTTCTATTTGCCCAGTAAAATCAAAGTTTCTTCAGGTCAGACACTTTTATTTTGTCATTGTATACCTAATATCTAGTATGATACTTTCCATATAACAGGCATTGCATAATGCTTGGTTAGGGATTGGGAATATTTCACCTGGAAAAGAAAGAGCTGCCTTCAAAGATTTAAAGGATTATAATGTAAAGAAGCATTGGACTTAATTGTTTGGCCCCAGATGGGAGAAATGATGAGCAGTACTGAAGGAGGCATTTGGAAGCAACTTCCAAAAGCAGTAGACATTTACATTAATCTCTAGATAGATAAATAAAAATATACATATATATATATGCATATATGTATGTAATCTCATTTTATCCTCATAAACCAACCTGTAAGATACTATTATTGTTACTACTTTATAGATGAGGAAACTGAGACTGATTAGAGTAATCCTTAGGAATGAAAGAAAGGGAAGAAAGGGGACAGAGAGAGAGAGATATTTCACTTAAGGTTGGATGGGCTAGAGTCTCCTTGCCTAGTGTAGATTAAACTGAGTGCCTACTGAAGACCTGATTTTCTCACTCATACCCACCAAGATTAAAGGTCATTAAGTCATTTCTGCAATTGTCAGCATTTCTGATGTTAGATTATAGAGTTAGAACATATTAGCCCAATATGAATTCTGTGAATTGTTAAATTCAATTAATTTTCAAATCTGGAGGAGCTTCCATGTGGATTTTTAATGGACTGTTTTTATTTCATCAAGATTTCCAGACACATAGTAGGTGATCAATGTATTGCTATTGACTGATTTCTACAAATAGGGAAAAATTGAAGTCAGCTTTTGTTTCCCCCATATTTTCTAGTTTTTCTTAAAGTAGGCCCCTTATGAGGGGACAAAACTGTAAAATTCTAGCAAATAGTTGTTAAGGCACTAAGTTTTATTTCTTCTTTTGGACTCTAATGGATGATTGTTAAATAGGCCATGTGTTTACCAGAGTCCTAACAGATAATTTCTAAAGAAGATCAAAGTCACAGCTGCAGCATAAATGGCCATGACACCAATTAGCTTAGCAGAATTTGCTCATTGTGTGGATTCCAAGGAAAAGCACTTAGTTGTCATTTCTTGAGAGAGGAGACCAAGAATGGGATTGTCATAGGCCTGATTTCCTGAGAATTTTTCTCTCTGAGCTCTGTTCCTGCTACTGTTGTTGGCACAGTACCAGAAACTATATTTAGTTTCCCTGAGGATATACCATATTATTTTTAACCTAGAGTCTTAAAAATCCTAAGTTTCCATCTGTTCATCTCCCATAAACAGAGCTGTATCCTGTTATAACCCCCACTTGGGATTTTTCTTCCAAAAATTTTGCCTGAAGGTCTAGTGATAACCACTTGCTGAGTGTAGAAACCTTTGTTAATATAGAAAGGTGATGGCAGTCATGGACAGATTGAAAGGCAAGGAGATGGAACAAAAAGTTAGTCATTACAATTGCAAATATGTAACAGAAGTCCTAATAAAACAATTGACCTCTCCATAATCCTCTCAGAAATATTGACTTCATTCCACCTTTTGAGTGGAACCAGGAGTCTGAGGTCAACTTCGAACAGTACCTGAGACACTTTGTGCTTAGTGCATATGGTAAAATCAGGCCCTACTACCTCCCCACCCCCCACCTCTGTTGAGGAGACAGAAACCCTAGGACAAATTCAAGGTTACTGTTGGGGAAACAGCCTCACAGGAAGATTATCCCAGATTGTCATCTCTTAACCTTCAATTTTAACTAATTTATTTTTTCCCACAAGATGCAAACTTGACATAGTGAATAGAGATGTGGCCTTCAACCCATAAAGATGAGAATCAAATCCTGCTGCAGACAAATACCATCTGTGTAACTCTGGGAAAGTCACTTAAGTTTCTCAGAACTCTTAGGCAACAATTTTTTTTTAATGGTTTTTGTTCTTATTATTTTATTTTTTATTTTTTCCCTTCTACTTTTCTGTTCAAATGCATAATAAAAAAAGAAAGAGAAAATCCTTATAACAAATATAAAAAATCAAACTCCCACTCTAACCACATCCAAAAATGTAGGACTTGAAAAATAAGTTCCTCACCTCCAAATTCTTGAATTATCATTGAACTGATTAGCCTTAGGCAACTTTCTAAGGCAAGAGTTGCAGAGTGTGCTAATTGGCTTTGCTAAAGGGACTCCCTTCTACTGAGGGTTCCCTAAAAAAGAAATCATGGATCTAGTGCCTAATTTCCTAACTAGATACCAAATCACATTTCTATACTGCTAAAGGACTCCGAGTGCTGACTGCACCCTCTAACTTTGTTTTGTTGGGGCAAAAGTCTTTCCCCACTCTGGTTATTGCTCTGGGACCACTTATGACCTGGAATCTACTCATGTCTTAGCAAAAAGTATAGAAGTAACCAACTAATACAAAAGATTGCTTCCAAATAAAGTTCATAACATAATACTCTGATTATTGGTGCCTTTGGTCTTTCCCCCTGCTTTCCTGTTGGTTTTAAATCTTGTCTGACTTTTTGTGACACCATTTGGGTTTTTTGGGTTATTGTTTTGTTTTGGGGCAGGCATTATTATTATGTTGAGCAGTTTGCCATTTTCTTCTCCAACTCATTTTACAGATGAGGAAATTGAGGCAATGGAATTAAGTGATTTGTTCAGGCTCACACAGCTTGTGTCTGAGGCTACATCTGAACTTTAGGCCCAGAGATCTTTGTAATATATATATATGTGTGTGTGTGTGTGTGTGTGTGTGTGTGTGTGTGTGTGTGTGTGTATGTATAGGTTTATAGGTATATAAATATCTATATCTATATCTATCTATCTATAGTATAAGTGTCACTTATACTAATTACTGATTACTTGACTGTCTTTCAATGTAGGTCTTCCCTGACATGAAATGTATTGCTCTTCCTTGACTTCTATTTCAAACCATAAGTACAATCTGTCAGACACATTCCTTGACATTTGTACTAACATTATCCATAGAACTCATTTAATATTCTGACTGCAGAGTTTTTTAGGACCTGCTTTTTTTCCATTCAGATAATTCAGTATTTAATATCCACTGCTGAAAAAATTCCACTCCTCCATATGGAGAGTAGCTTTCCCTAGTGATAAGAGCATGAATCAAGTAGTGACCCTCACTTTACATTTGGGGGTAGGAAAAAAACACCATTTCTTTGGATTTTTTTCACCTGAAGTTTAAAGTTGTCTCTATTATAAGTCTCATTAAAGAAGAAAGATAAGACCTGATGGGATCATAGATTTATAGTTGGGAGGGATTTTAGAGACTGTTTAAGTCCACCCCTTCATGTTATAGATGAAGAAACTGAAGAGGAGTTTTAATTGACTTGTCCAAGATCGAACAGCTGTCAAGTATGTAGAGCAGGATTCAAACTCAGGTTTCTCTGACTCCAGTGCCAGAGATCTATCTCTTATGCTACCTAGTTAACTCTCCTCTCCTATTCTAACACTAATAGGATATATAATATTTTATTCACTTTTTTCCACTTAAAATCTAAGTTTTAAGATCTGAATTCATGAAAACTTGCTAGAGCCTATCTTCTGGGTTTGGTCTAAGGATTTCAGGATGCACCCCTATGAAGAAGGGTCTATTCAATTCATGAATGATTTCAGTGATATAGTTGTTCCCTTCTACTTTCACAACTGGCCTGATTCTTGTCCATTTTTCTTTAGAAATCTTCCATAAAGGAGCTTCTCCATGTGCCTGAGATCTTTCTCTGGTCTCAGGTAGTTCGAAGAGACTCACACAGCTTTCAAGCCATGTCTATCTGGTCTTTTGCTTTTGCTTTGTGACTGAGAGGTTTCCTCATCCAGTTGCACAAGTCTCAGGTGTCTTATTTCACATCTGAATAACAAGTTATGACCCACCCAAAAGGAAAACCTTCATATTTTAGTAAATAATAATGTCTGACTGATGAGTTATTGATGGAGTTGTGAACTAATCCAACCATTTTGGAAAGCAATTTTGAACTATGTCCAAAGGGCTATAAAACTGTATATCCTTTTGTATCCCTGGGTAATCTTTGATCCAGCAATGCCACTTATACCTCTGTATCGCAGAGAGATCATAAAACAGGGAAAAGGACCCAAATGTACAAAAGCGTTTGTAGCAGCTCTTTTTGTAGTGGCAAAGCATTGAAAAATGAGTGGAAGCACATCAATTGGGGAATGACTGAATAAGTCCTGTTATATGAAAGTAATGGAATATTATTGTTCTATAAGAAATGATGAACAGTCTGATTTTAGAAAAGCCTTGAAAGATTTACATGAACTGATGCTGAGTGAAGTGAGCAGAACCAGGAAAACATTTCACACAGCAACAGCAAGATCGTGTAGTGATCAACTAGGTTAGCTTAGCTCTTCTCAGCAATTCAATGATCCAAGACAATTCTAATAAACTTTGAATGGGAAATGATATCCATATCCAGAGAAAGAACTATGGAGACTAAATGCATATCAAAACATACTATTTCCACCCTTTTTTTTTCCTCTTCTGTTTTTTTTCTTTCTCATGGTTTTTTTCCTTTTATTCAGATTTTTTTCTCCCAACATACCTCGTATGGAAATATGTAAAAAATTAATGCACATGTAAAACTTTAAGCATTTTAAAATGATATCTGATTATTATTTTCTTTCTTTTTTTAAACCATATATTTTCTTCCTTGTCAAAATGAACTAAGGATTATGTGGTAATGACTATATAATTTCTTAAGACCATCACCATGCCTTCCAAATAGATTCTCAAGCTTTCTCACCCCATCATTTTACATAACCCAAGGCAGCAAATCTAACAAAAAAGAAATGTCAACTCTTTTTAAATTTTTTTTTATATTTTATTTTATTTGCAAAATATATGTATGGGTAATTCTTCAATATTAACCTTTACATAGTTTTCCGTTACAAATTTTTCCCCCCAACTCCCCACCCCTCCCCTAGATGGCAGGATATCCACTACATGTTAATTATGTTAAAATACTTGACAAATCCAATATATGTATACATAAGAAATGTCAAATCTTGATTCTCCCTTTCCTAATTGTCAGGACATCAATCCTACTTACCAAATAGCCATCACTACTGCAATGGATGAAACACAGTGGGAAGCTAACAGGCTTCATACCATAACACATTAAAACTGATGGGAAAAAAAACCTGTGAAGGAGGAGGAAAGTTAGGAGGCAGTGGATACAACTTCCATAGCAAATTACAGGGATCTGGCAATTACTACTAGCATATATAAGCTGTGCCAGCTTTGGCAGCACATACACTAAAATTGGAATTGTACAGGGATTGGCATGGCTACTGCACTAAGATGATATGCATATTAATGTAATATTTCATATTTTTCTGTTTTTCCCTTTTTCTCCCCTCAGATTCCTAACTGGCAACCTTTTCTTCTCCATAAGTCAGGTCTCCAATCTAAGTGCCTTTTATTTTTATCTAATTTTTAAAAAAATTTTACCCATTTTTTTATTTTACCTAATTATTTTACCTAATATTATGGTAATGGCAACCCTGAGCCCCCATCTGCCCAGTGAGAACCTTTGCAAATATAATCCTTCCATAGTGGATCCTGGCTCTGAGTAATTTTTCCTAAGTGAAGGTGGTGATGTGTGGGTGAGTGTCTATTTATTGATCCAAGATTCTGAAATAGCTTAGAAAATGGGGGAGCTGAGAATCAAATGGGTCTTCTACCTCTTAAGTCCTGTCTTTCACTATATCATACACCATTCCCCTCAGTAACCAGGTGTGGGTATATGAGTATATAATCCTGGGTAAGTCATTTTTTGCTATGTGGGGTTCAGTTTTCTCATTTATAAAATAAGACTGTTCGACTAAAGTATCTCTCTGTTCCCTTATACTTCTAACGTTGTCTGTCTTCATGAAAGACAGACATATATGGAGACATATAAATCTATGATGGAACTTTTTTCTAAATGTATTTAATTCCAGTGACTGCCAAAAGGGATTTTCCAAAGGGGGAAAGCATTGTAATTTGGACATGTGAATTTGAGTTCTAACCCTGACCTTTATTAGGTATGTGACCTTATGCAAATTATTTCTCTATTTTAGTTTCCTAACCTGCAGAATGAACATTTGAACGAGATGATCTCAAAGAGGTCCACAGTTCTAACATTCTGCAACAATACCAGATTATAAGAAAGAATCATCAGGACTCAAATGTGAGAGAACAATGACTTTGTAATCAGAGGGTCTGGGATTGGATCCAACCTACTCTGTGATTTATTACTTTAATGATGATGGACAAATCATTAAAACTTTCTGGACTTCAGTTTTATTATCAGCAAAATGGATGGTAAAGTTGACTAGATGATCTTTCACTTCTCAGTCTCTGATCCTATGAAATATTTGGCCTGAGACCATCCAAAGAGTTAGCTGCAGAGCCACTGGACTAGAAAACCAGAATCCCAATTTATTCTACTGTTTTTTTCCCCACTATAGTATATACTTCCCAATTAGGGACAAAGAAAATGTCCCTCAGGTGGCATTTTTAATCCCTGAATGGTAACAGAAAGCCATAGAGGTATCTTAATACATAAGGGAAGTGTCTTGAGGCTCTATACTACCCTTTCATAGCAAATCTAAATTAACAGGAGTTCAGAGCCCTTCAATTGGCTAGGAAAAGGCACAGGGGGAGTGGGGGTTTTCAACAGGACCCACTTGGACAAAGGTATGGAGCACCGTCAATCACCATTGTGTGGTACTGTTCATCTGTGGAGTCCATTCCAGTGGGATCTAAACTATGGGCTTTTGTTTTAATGCCCATAAAGCTCTCCACGGCTGCTGCCTTCACAAAGACAAGTCTTATTCGCTGTTCTCCCTCAGTCTTCTAAACACTTCATTTGGAAAGTGTCAAAGCCATAATTGATTTTTGCCCAGTGTTGGGAAGTTATACTAAAACACCACTCCCTTTGTGGCTAAAGAAAGAGGGGAAAAAAGAAGGCGCTCACACAAGCAAGCATTATAGATTGCAATGTTGATTCAACCAACATCGGTCCCAGGAGCAAGGGGCCTGGGATGATTTGAAACCTTCTGAAAATAGGGGTCTCGAGCCTTGTGGAGCCTGCCTGGCTCCCACCCTGCTGCTCCAGAGGCAGACAGCAGAAAAAATAAAGTGGGGTCTGCTGCTGATGGATGGGGTGTCGGATGTCTGAGAACATGAGGGAATCTTTAAGTGGGAATAGGAGAGTGACAGGTAGTTATAATTTTCACAAAGGCTTGTAAAAAGTTCCATTTTTATATAACTCTGTAAAACTGTTTACCAATTTGTACCCTACTTTAGTTCATCTCAGTTGCCCCTGGCCAACCTCTCTCCCGTTCACATTTCCTAATCCTTTTTAAACCTCTGTATGTCCTAGTAGAGCAGAAAAAAAATATTGGACCTCATTCTGGAAGTATCAGCTTCAGCTGCCTCATAGTCTCCAGCCTTGGCTCTCCCCCAGACTCATTGTGCAACCTTATCTCTCTGTTCCTCGGTTTTTCTCCTTTGTAAAAAGGATTTTGAACTAGATGATCTAGAAGAGAATCAACATTCATAATGGATGCTATTAAAATGAAAATACCACCATCTGCAATTAATGTCTCCAGAATTATACTTCAAGAAAATAACCATGGAATCCCTAAAATCATTAAAATCTCAAAGTCCTTAATTTTGACAGCTCCTTAACAACAGAGCTAAATCCATATTCCCATCATTCTCTGCAGCAGCAAAAGACTTTCTATAGAAGCCAAAATGCACTTTATTTCTTCAGACATGGTTGATGGCACCTACATTTAACCAGACACTGGGGAAAATGAATACCCCAAACCAAAAATGAACATTTGAAACTTCATTAAGGAGGAGTGGAAAGTACTTTTGAGGGGGGGTTACTTCAATTGCTGTGATGCATTGCCCACTATTCTCAGCCTATCTAAATCCTATGCCTCTTTCATGACATAATAATCCCATGAAGGATTCCCTGACCATCCTAGGCTACAGGGAAATTTCCTCTTCTTATAGCACTGATTTATCTGCCAATGGGAGGGGTGGATAGGTTCCATTAGGGAAAATGGAGACGAGGAAACAAATATTTTTAAAATACTTACACTACATCAGGCACTAAACTAAATGGGTTTTTTTCTGGTTTGTTTATTTTTTATAAATACCTCAATTGATCCTCCTAATAACCCTGGGAGGTAGGTGCTATTGTTATTAGCTCCATTTTTCAGTTGAGGAAACTTAGGAAGATATAAGTTAAATAATTTGAACAGAGGTTCTCAGTTAGTAAATGTCTGAGGCTGGATTTGAATTTGGGTCTCTCTGACTCTAGGCTCAGATTCTTTCCACTTGGTCAGGAGAATAAGATAATTTACTACACTTACCTCTTATTGTTATTGTTGTTTTAGAGCACACTCCCTCACTAATGTAAACTAAAATTAATTTTAAAATAATCTTTCAACAACATCTAGTCTTTCATTTTGTAGAGAAGGGGGCATGGAAAAAGATGGCTAGGAATTCTCTCCACCCCATGTTTCTACCCAAGATAAGAAGAAAGATACGAAATGGACACTTGAAGGAATTAGACTTGCTTTGTTTGGTCCTAAAAGGCAAAAGCAATGGTTGGAAGTTTCAAAATAACAAATTTAGGTTGCATGTTAAAAAAAAAAAACAGGGGGGGGCGGAGCCAAGATGGCAGAGTGAAAGGGTGACTCTCTGCGTCCTCCTCCGAACTTCTCTCAAATCAACAATAAAATAAGCCTCTGAACTGATCTTCAAATCAACTAATCAGGAAATATTTGGATGCTGCTTGCAGATATCTCTGAAAAACTTCACATCAGGTTTGTCTAGCTCTGACAGGGATAAACAGAGGACTCCGGTGTCAGAGAACTCTGGTGGAGGCCGGAAGTGAGGGTGGGACTTAGCTCAGCTCAGCTCAGACTGGCAAAAAAACTCCAAACTCCAAACTCCAAATTCCAAACACCTGGAGTTTATCTGAGGCACTCGGGACACTCTGCCCTGATTGGGGGCAGGTGTTCTGGCAAACTTGCCTTGTTTAAGGAGTAATTCAGACTTAGTCCTAGCCCCAACTGGCCCAGCACCTTAAATTAATTCGCCGAAGCGCCTCAGGGCAAAATCTTCAGCCGGCTGTTTCAGCCGTTTTTTTTTTTTTTTTCCCCTACCTTAAAGAGATATTCATGCTGTCTAAAAAAAAAAAATGAAGAGGCAAAAGAGAGCTCTCACGATAGACAGCTTTTACAAAGAGAAAGAGGAGAAGACCCCAGAGCCAGAGGTTCCTTTAGACATAACTCCAGAGGGAATCAGCAAGGACCATCACTGGTCCCAGTTTCAAAAGGCCTGTCTGGAAGACTGCTTAAAGAACCTAATAAAAGAACTGGAGGATAAATGGGAAAATAAATTGAAATTAGTGCAAGAAGGATACAGTATCTTGCAAGAAGGATATGATGCCCTACAAAAGAGATATGAAAAAGACACCAATCTATTGAAAAATAAAATTAGTGAGGTGGAAAAAGAGTGCAATGAACAAAAAAAATTGAATTGGCCAGTTACAAATGGAGTTTAAAAAGGTAACTGAAGAAAACAACACTTTAAAAATAAGAATTGAACAAATTCAAGTGAATGACTCAATAAGACTTCAAGAATCAGTCAAACAAAAACAAAAAAATGAAAAATTAGAAGAAAATATGAAATATCTGATAGGAAAAACAACTGACTGGGAAAATAGATCTAGGGGAGACAATCTAAGGATTATTGGACTTCCTGAAAGTCATGATGAAAAAAAGAATCTAAACACTATCTTCCAGGAAATCCTGAAAGAAAACTGCCCTGAAATTGTAGAATCAAAGGGCAAAATCACCATTGAAAGAATTCACCGATAACCTCCTGAAAGAGACCCCAAAATTAAAACCCCAAGGAATATCGTGGCTAAATTTCAGGACTATAGCACCAAGGAAAAGATAGCAGCTAGAAAGAAACAATTCAAATACCGAGGATCAATAATGAGAATCATACAGGATCTGTCAGCCTCCACATTGAAGGAATATCTGGAACCAGATATTCCGAAGGGCAAAGGAACTTGGATTACAGCCAAGAATATCCTATCCAGCTAGAATGAGCATTATCCTCCAGGGAAGAAGATGGTCATTCAATGATATAGGTGAATTTCACCTATTTCTAATGAAAAGACCAGATCTGAACAAGAAATTCGACATCCAAACACAGAACTCAAGAGATGCATAAAAAGGTAAAAAGGAAAGGTCTCTTGAGAACTTTATTGCTACTAGGGAGATACTCAAAGTTTGGGGGTATAATTAACTAGATATTACTTTGATAATATGAAAAAGAGAACTAGAGGGGGAAAGGTTGTCATACTGGGGAAAAGAGGGGAAAAGTGGTAAAATAAGATCTAAAAAAATAAGGAGGTAAAAACAAGGTAAAATCTCTTGAAGAGGCAAAGAAAACCTAATATAATTGAGAGAAAGAGGGGAGGGAGTTGAGCATTGTGTAAATCTTACTCTCATCAGGTTGGGCTCTAAAAGTGTATATCAGACACTTGATTTCACATAGAAACTTGTCTGTTGCTAGAGGGAAGGGGAAGGGAAAGGAAGAAAAGAAAGGGATAAACTAATAGAAGGGAAAATAGAAGAATCAGGGGAAAGGAGTAAAAACAGGGGAAAGGGATCTAAAGGGTGGAGTATTGTTTGGGGGAGAGGGTCATCAAAAGCAAAGTACTGAGGTGGGGGAAAGGGAGAAAGGAAAGGAAAACATAACTTGGGTAAATAAGATGGCAGGAAATAAAGAATTAGTTATTCTATCTGTGAATGTGAATGGGATGAACTCTCCCATAAAGCGGAAGCAGATATCAGACTGGATTAAAAACCAGAATCCCACAATATGTTATCTACAAGAAACACATCTAAAACATAGTGACACATATAGGATGAAGGTAAAAGGCTGGAGCAGGACCTATTATGCTTCAGGTGAACAAAAAAAAAGCAGGGGTAGCAATTCTTATCTCAGATCAAGTGAAAGCCAAGATAGATCTAATCAAAAGAGATAAGGAAGGAAACTATATTTTATTAAAGGGTACCATAGATAATGTAGCAATATCTATACTAAATATATATGCACCAAGTGCAATAGCACACAAATTCCTAGGGGAGAAATTAAGAGAGATGCAAGAAGAAATAGACAGCCAAAC
>JAJPUD010000027.1:326068-355766 GCA_023553655.1 Myrmecobius fasciatus
AGAGAGAGAGAGAGAGAGAGAGAGAGAGAGAGAGAGAGAGAGAGAGAGAAAGAAAGAGAGAGAGAGAGAAGGGGGGAGATAGTCTACTGCTTTTCCATTGCCTTCAGGAGCAAATACAAAATGGTCTATTTGACAAAGCCTTTTATTACCTAGCTCCCTCCTACCTTTTCAGTCTTTTTACTCCTTGACACATACTCTTTGATCTATGACACTGGCCTTCTGGCTGTTCCATGAACAAGTCTCTCCATCTCTAAACTCTGTGCATTCTCCCTAGTTGTTCCTCAAGTCTGGAACACTATCCCTCCTCCACTGTGGCTACATATCTCTGGCTCGAGTGAGGTCCCAATTACAATCCCACCTTCTACAGAAAGCCTTTATCAACTCCACTTAATTCCAGGGCCTTCCCTCTTCAACATTTCCTATTTACCCTATATATTGATTTGCATGTTGTCTCCTCCATTAGCTTGAGATCTCCTTGAGTAGAAGGACTGCTTTTGCCTTTTTTATATCTCCACCATTTAACCTGCCATACAGTAGGAACTTAGTAAATGTTTATCCAAGATAATTAATTAAACACCTCATTATTGGATGAATTTGACTATATATCCTTCTATAAAACTTGTGGGTTTACTGAATTTTATTTTTCTTTGCTATTCCTCTGATCCATTTACATATGTAGATACTGTGAGTGTTTAGGGTCTTTCAAAGGAAAAGAATTATGCTAATCCCTCATTACTGTTGATAAATAATAATAGTTTATATTCACAAAATATACCACTTTATGCTTCTCTTTAGTAACTGAATAGAGGATGAATTGAAGTAGGCAGATCTACCAGCAGACTATTGCAATGATCTAGGCATAATGTGAGGAATACCTATGCTCCCCTCTCCCCAAAAACTGACACATGAGAAGAATGAAGGCAAGAACTGCTATATTTTTATTTGTCTTTGTATATCAGCATGTTGTAGATGTTTAATGCATTCATTTGTTAATTGGAATTAAATGAATTTAACTAATTTGACTATTGACTAATTAATATAAATGATCATTTGCCACTTGGCTTCTTTGTTAAGTCATTAGAGCAGTGTTTTATTTTGCTTTGTTTCAACTTTTGTTGCATCAGGATCCCTTTTGCATATTCTGATGAAACCTATGTATCTTTTCTTAGGATAAGAGTTTTTAAATTCACAAGATAAAATTAAGTTCCTTTAAATAATAATCAAAGTAATATTTTTTTTTAAAATATCAAATTCACAGACCAGGTTAAGAATCCCTACTCTAGGGAATAAACAAGGATTTATTTGCTTGGAGTATCAAGCAACTTGTGAGCATGAGTGAAAAAAGAAGACTTTTTGCATCTCAATAGGGGAAAAATAATCTTCTGAGAACCAGAAAAAAAAGGAGGTTAAAAATAAAAAGTACCACCACACAGCATATACTGAATATCCCACTCTATTTATTTTTTGTAAAGAGAATTTTAGTAAGTGCATACAGTGTTGTCTAAAGGCACCATAATGCACATGTGTGTGTATCAGACAGTATCTTTTCTGGCTTCCCTTCCTCAGGCTTTTCTATGCAGTATTTCATAGTTACCACAGCTCAGATGGAAGAAATGATGTGATCCCCAAAGGCTGAGCAAAGTTAAGGAAAGCTGAATGTTTGTTCACTAAATTCCAGGCCAGATTGAATTACCCTCGGAACTCTCTTTAAATAAATACTGAGATCATGCTCTTTCACTGCAAAACAAAAAGATTGAGGTGTTCCTGAGTTTTAGACAGAACTACCTCATTGAAATTATATGACATGTTTTGCTAAGGAAGATTTTCTTTATAAAGGACTATTTCCTGGCCAGTGGTTAAGCTTGCCTTCTTTGCTTTTTTTGTTTTCCCCAATATATTCTTTCATTCAAGCCTAAAGTGTTACCAAAGTTTACCACAGTGTTGGGGGTTTTTTCCTCCATAATGGTTCCCCACAAATCATGGGCAGCTTAGCATGAGAAAATGACATCAATGATGTCAAAAGTTTTTCAGAGCTCCACCCGGGAATTCCAATCCCTACTCCAAAAACCATGGTCCAGATGGGATGCTTCAGATTGGGTCCCTGAATAGGGCAGGGAATTGAACTAGATGATTGCTAATATCCTTTTCAATATTAAAATCCTCTCCATCTATAGGGAAAAAAAACAGGGGAGAGAAAGCTCATCTCCCCAATTAAAAAGAAAGGGAGCATCTTTATTTCATATAATTGTAAGTGAGGAAGAGTCTTAGGGATTATACATAGTTTTTGTGATATGATGTTTCATCCAACTGAACATTTAGAATGTATCTCCTAGAAAATTAAGGAAGACCATGAAAAACAATGTTTTGTTGGCTACTGGGGTGGATGTGGAGGATGATGACCTAGACCTTTGACAAGGTTTCTAAATCCATAAAAGCTATGATTTTACAAGCAGAAAATAACAATAATTAGTAACTTTATAAAGCGCTTATTATGTACCAAGAACCATGCTAAGTGCTTTACCATTATTATCTCATTTGACTTCCACAACAACTCTAGGAAGTAAGTGCTATGGTTATCTCCATTTTACAGATAAGAAACCTGAAGAAAACAGAGGTTGTCATTTGTTCAGTATCACATAGGTAGTAAATTCCTCAGGCTAGATCTTTGGAGGCTGAATTTCTGGTCTTCCACATTCCAGACTGGACAATCTATCTACTACACTATCTATCTGACCCAAATAAAGACCCAAGAGTAAAAACAATATATCATGTATGCATGTGGAATATGATTGCATGCAAATGTGTATATGTACATATAGATGTACATTTATGTGTGCATCTATATGTATATAAAGAATATATCAAATATCAGTATATGTATCATATACAATTCATTTGGGTCTGGTGATATAAACTCATGTGGAATATGATTGCATGCATATCTGTTTATATACATATATATACACATGTGCATTTATGTGTAAAGATATATATATATATGATGATATATCAAATATCAGTGTATATATCATATCCAATTCATTTGAATCTGGAGATCTAAACTCATCAAAGGTAGATCAGATACTCTTTTGCTAAGCCCTACTTCTTTTGGACATCAACTCAATCTTTATTTTTTATTTTCTTTTTTTCTAGAATAGAAAAATAGGGGGCAGCTAGGTGTTGCAGTAGATAGAGCACAAGCCCTGAAGTCAGGAGGACTTGAGTTCAAATCTGACCTCAGACACTTAACATTCCCTAGCTGTATGACCCTGGGCAAAGTCACTTAACCTCAATTGCCTCAACAACAACAACAAAATACAGATCTGAAAATAAAATTCAATCTAAAAAAATATACTTCTTGTAAGAGGTATATTCTTCTTGGAAGAAAAAAAGATCCAAATATGATTTAAGCAGTTCTTTTTTTTTTCCATTAGAATCTAAAATCACAAAATGTCAGAATTTCAAAGTTGGATGGGACTGCAATGAACGTAGTCAACCAATTTTCTGTTTAAAAACTTCCAATGAGAAAGCCCATTAATTTCCAAGGAGGCTCATTCCAATTTTGGATAACTGATAGTTAGAAAGTTTTGTTGTTTTTTTTTTCCCTCCCTTCTATCAGGCCTAAATTTATCTCTGCAACTTTATCCTTTGCTCCCAATTCTATCCTTTTAGGCCAAAAAAAAAAGCAAGTCTTATTCCTCCTTCCTATAATAACCCTTCCAATCTTAACATGCTATCATGTTCTCCTTTAATCTTCTCTTCTCCAGGATGAACATCTCCAGTTTCTTTAACTCATTATTGAGGGCAGAAGTTGAATTTTCTAGATATTCTCCATTCACTGGAAGCAGAAATTTTGTCATACAAAAATATATGTGTATGTATGTATATATACATATGTATGTGTATATGTATAAATGTGTATATATATATGTATATATATATATGTATGTCCATATAGGATGTGGGTGTGGGTGTGGTATTCTTTCTCTTTTTTTACAATATGACTAAAACCTTTTTTTTTTTTTTTTGCTCTCCTGAATTTAGCTCTACTCTCTGCTTATTCCTAGTCAAGCTTGTTGGGCTTATCAAATTGCACTGTTACAAAATTTAACCTTTCTGATATTAGTCTTACAGATTCATACCATGCTTTTGTATTCATCTTATATACAAAAGATGGATGCAAGGAGAGATCATTAAAACAATTAAGTTGGTTAAATAAATTTCCTGGGAGTCTATATTAACTTCTTCTTTCCCTCCCCATCGGAATGATTTATCTTTGTGTGTTCAGATTTCATTCCTGAAATCTTCCCTCCCTTTGTGGACTGATTTCTGTAGAATTTTAAGTTCTGAGATCTTACCTTTCCTCCTATAAAATCATCTTAACTGCTAATTTATCATAATAGAGTCATCTTATTTTGATTTTCTTAGAAGAGGAGGGCTACAGAATTCTGGAGTACAATAAATAAGTGGGAAAATGCCACAAACCTACAGTTCTTCTCCCTTTTTCTCTCTCTGTCTCCCTCTCTGGAATATTGCTGAGCTTTCATGCTGGGAGCCTGTCCACTTGATCCACATGAGTTCACCATACTGAGGCACTCTCAATCTCACCATGATACATTCTGTCCAGTGTCCTTCTGTGTTACAACATCTTCCTTCCTCCTTTCTATTTGTTGCTCTGAAAACAGTCATCAAACAAAACATTACTGTTCCCAGAAGGAATGTGTCTACTGATTTGCTTATAATTCTACTCTTCATTCTGTTATTCCCCTGACCAAAACACCTTTGTCTTGGCAAAGACAAGACCTTCTCCTTTGCTATTGTCTTTCCTGTCAGAATGTAAGTTTCTTGAGGGCAGAAGTTTCTATTTGTATTTAATGCCTCATACTCTAGCACATAGTAAATACTGAATAATGTATTCATTTACTTAATTCATTCAGTCATTCATTCCTGTCTTTCCAACTCATTCCTTCTTGTGCCAACTTGTTGAAACAGATCAAGATTCTCTACTTCTTCATTCTTTTTTCTTTTCCCACCATGAAACTTCTTCCATGTTTTTAAGGATCCTTTCACTCTTCCTTATAATGTTATGCCTCAGTTTCCTGAATTGTTCTGCCTCAGTTTCCTTGGTGGTAACCCCTCCCCCCTTTCCTGGCCATTAGAACTGAGATAATTAGGGATGGGAGCACTGGCCACTAGGATTCCAAAGAGCCATAAAACTCCACATGGCTTATTTCAAATACCTAGATGACCCCCCTATCTTTCTGGTCTCAGACAGTGTCGCTTAGTTCCTTCCCAACTTATCAGAATTTATGATCCTTCCTTACTCCCAACTTGTCAGAACTGAATTTATGATCCTTTCCTGGAACTTTTATCCCCCTAGTGCTCTACCTCCACTTTGCCTTTGTTTCCCTAATCGCTGGAGCCCTATAAGAGTCTCTGGAATCCCACGTTTGTTGCTGAATACTTTGAGACAAGAGTCCAATCCAGCTGGCTGGCTAAAATGGCTGCCGATCCAAAAGCTCCACTATTAAAATTATTAAAAATCTCTAATCTCTATCTTACAATAACAAGTACAATGAAACACTATTATTTGAGCCCCTTTACCTTCTTTCCTTAAAGGGGAACCAGCATGCATTCTGAGCAAAGAAAAAACATGACCTGGTCACAAAAGAAAGATAAATAAACATTAACAACTTTATTCAGATTCTTTTTTCTCTCTCTTTAGGTGGAAGTAAAATCTTCATTCTTTTGTTATTTGTTGCAGTGGCTTTTGTGGCTACTCCCTTCAAAATAAACAAACAAAAAAACCCTCCTTTTTCACCTTCTTAAATATCTTCTCACCCAATTACCAATTTGACAGCCATGCTCTAGGTTCTTTATTTTTGTCTTTTCTAATTCCTTCTCCTTTTTTAGTTTGCCTTTCTTTTCTTCTAATTCTTGTTCTCTCGTTCTGGCTCTTACTATCTGTGTGACCTTGGGCAAATTACTTAACCTCAAAACTGCTCAATGAGGATAAAATGAGGAAGTTCAACACAGTGACCCCCAAAAGTTCATTTCTTGGAGTGATCCTATTTTGCAATGAAGGTCCTGAAGAAAGGACCATATCCTCCCTTTTACTGAAGTTTCTTTTTTATATAATTATTCATTTCTTTTAGGAACTCTTGTGATTCATATGACCAGAATCTAAGATTGTTCTTTGTAATTTATTCCTTGGACACCTCTCACTACAACATATGTCTTTATAGTATTTGGTGTATACTTTGATTTATTCCTATCAGCTTAGATCTAATTCTGCTCCTATATTCCCAGGTAGTGTTGAGGTTGGGAAAGGGGACCTCAAAAGTTGGGGTAACAGACTGGTGTCATGAGGTGTCTCAAAAGAATTTGCAGGCTAGGCTTGAACCCATCTCCTAGTCAAGGGGCAAAGTTTTATTGCAATAGTAACACCATCACAAAGCAGACTGAATTGTAAGGAAATTGAGCTAATTGAATGATCTTTTGGACTGGAACTGCATGGATACTGTTCAGGACCTTTCTCCTGATGTATCATGACTCAGGGATACCCCCATGCTAAATTCTGCCTGGTACCATTTGCCAAATGCCATGGGCCTAAGGCACCATCCTCTTATTGCATTCTACTGTGAATCTTTCCCCTTCTTGCCAAAGGCTGTTTTATATATCATCTTCCATCTATAGAGTCTTATCTACATTCAGTATTTATGCAGGATTCTGTGAAGTCCTGGATTGGAGTTAATAGCTGATGTTCTTTATTATTTTTTAAATCTGAAGCATATTTGGAGCTTAATGGAGGTGTTAGCAGGGCATCTGAGTTCCTCTAGATCCTATAACGTTCTTTCAATCCTCCAGTACTCTTTCCATATTGTCTTTGAACAGTCTATTTTTCCCCCTTTAAACTTCAGCCCTACTGTGTACAAATTCCTCTATGTACAGCAGTTTTGAAACTAATAATGTTCCTTCTACCCCTACCTTCCACAGAGACCCAGATCTCCTGCAAATTTTTTTTTTGTGACTGAACAACATAATTTTTTTTTTTGCTTTTTGCTGAGGCAATTGGGGTTAAGTGACTTGCCCAGGGTCACACAGCTAGGAAGTATCTGAGACCAGATTTGAACTCAGGTCCTCCTGACTTCAGGGCTGGTGCTCTAACCACTGCGCCACCTAGCTGCCCCACAACATAATTTTTTACACCAAGTCCCAAATGCCTGAAAGATATGAGGACTCAGAAATTAAACAAAATGGTTTTATTGAATATCATAATTGCAAATCTCCCACTTGGATTCTCTTTGTACTTGTCTATAATTCTGTGTATAAACTATTGAATGGCATTTCAATTGAATTGAGTGGCCAACTAGGGTACCAATTGACCCCCCAAAACCTAAAAAGATATTTCAGTGGCCAACAATAGAAAATTCCAGGCAATAACAGCTCTGCATTCAAGGTATAAGATTATTGAATCCAGTTGTCATTTGGAAATGATGATCATCAGTGATATAGTAAATAAGCACATAGCTATTATAATTGCTGCAAACATAAGCAGTGAATACACAAAGTGTGACTCATAGAGAAAAGAGATTTTTTTTCAGGTTACTTGGAGAGAAGGAGCCCATTACCATGTAATGAGTCCTCTGTCTCAGTCTTTATTCCTGAGAATTTCAGCAACCTTCACAAATATGACTAGGTCGTGTCCCATGGAAAGCCGGTGTATATCTGCTTTGTTTTTTTCCCCTGTGACAGGTTTCTCCTCCCTGGTGTTTGTTCTCCCAACAGAGCTACTTTATGTTCAGTTAGAGTAATAAAGATGTATGTTGGGCAAAGATTGGTGGGGCTGACGAGGCTCCCATCTGAGCATAAGGCAGAAGGATCCATCCAGGATCCATCCTCTGAACATCTCTAAGCCTTAAAAAAACTGAAGACATGATACATACCCAGATTCTAAGGTCCCTTTTAGCTCTCAAGGTATGACTCTATTTTGCTCTTTGCCAAGGTAAATAGCAAGTCAGTGTACTAATGATAGCAGCTTGTAATTATTCTATTCAATTCAAAAATATTTATCATATGCTCAATCTAAGCAATCTAAGCATTTCGTTAGACACAGATGAAAATAGAAATATGGATAAAATCCATGGTTCTCTGTCTTCAAAAAGTTTGTAATTTAGTAAAGGTGTTGATACTGTTTGCTTGTATAGTGATTTGTAATATATAATTATTTTCATACATTTAAAGACTAAATTCAATATATATGCAAAACATTGTGTATCTTCCCAACAGTTATACCCTGAATGAATGAAAAAAAAAAGTGATTAAGTGTGTACTAGGCACAGTATTGTGAACACACCAATAAAAAAAAGACAGTCCTTATCTGTAAGAAGTTTACATTCTAACAGGAAAAGACAACCCATATAAAGGGTATTTTGTTATGGTATAGGGATGGTGAGTAGAGTCATGGGGCAATTGAATGACATGTTATTTCCAGGAATCTTAGTATTGGCTTGATTACTATTCTCAGAACTGGAAGTGATCAAAGTCAGTTATGTGGAAGGGATAGCTGTGCAGCAAAAAAAAGAAGATAACTGGAAAGTTTTGTAGTAGATCTTGGTTTGACTGGAGATGTTGAACAGTCACTAATTAGGCATTTAGGGAAGTACAGAGTTATATACAAGAAATCTGAGGCCATGTGTAGCATGTTCAGTGGTTTGGTGAGAAAAGCATGGGTATTGAGGTCAAATGTTACTTAGGAACTGTATGACCTGCCTTGGTTTCCTTTTCCATGAAATGAGGGAGTTTGGTGAGATAGTCTCAGTTTCTAAATGATGTCATCCTACTCCCATATTTCCCAAGAGTAAAGTAGAACAGGAAAGGGACCAGATGTTTTTATTGGGTCCATAAACTTGGAGACATTTCCAAGGTTCAAATAAATGCTGATTGTTTCCAAACTAAGGAGAAGAAATCTGAATTATACCACCACTACCACACATGCTCTTCCCAGTTTCTTCTCCAAATGAACCACTTCCTCCAGTCAGTTCCTCTTCAAAAATGCAAGAAGACAGTTTCAAGGTTTTCAGAAATATTCTGTGTCAATAGGTCAGAAGAGTTTCTTGGTAGTTCATTTTTAGTCACTTCTCCAAAGGATGTTGCTCTATCTTGGCATTCACAAATGCTTGAGGAAAAATATCTACTTGTTATCTTCAGCTATTTCAAGTAGATTTTCTTCACTATTCTTAGAAGGGCAGCTATAGTGTAGTGAAAAAATGGTTGAATTTACAATAGGACTGGGTTCAAATTCCAGTTCTGCCACAGACTATGAGGCTTTGGATGACTCAATATCCTGGGTCTCAGTGTCCTCATTTGTAAAGTATGGAAGGTGAACTAGGTGATCTCTTGAGTCCCTTCTTCCTCTAAAAGTCTATAGACTTTTCCTTAAAATGATCAGTAACATTTATTTAAAACCATCAGCAAGCATCATAAGCAGTGAGGACAAATTAGAACCAATCCTAATAAGATCAGAGGTGAAACAAGATTGCCCACTATCACCATTACTATTCAATATTGTATTAGAAATGTTAACTTTGGCAGTAAGAGAAGCAAAAGAGATTAAAGGAATCAAAATAGAAAATGATGAAATCAAATTATCACTCTTGGCAGATGATATGATGGTATTCTTAGAGAACCCTAGAGAATTAACTAAAAAACTATGAGAAGCAATTCACAATTTTAGCAAAGTTGCAGAATACAAAATAAATTCACAGAAATCATCAGCATTTTTATAAACTACCAACAAAGTCCAGCAGCAAGAGATACAAAGAGAAATCCCATTTAAAATAACTGTCAATAGTATAAAATATTTGGGGATCTATCTGCCAAAGGAAAATCAGGAACAATATGAACACAATTACAAAACACTTTCCACACAAATAAAGTCAGACCTAATCAGTTGGGAAAATATCAAGTTCTCATGGGTAGGCCAAGCGAATATAATAAAAATGACAA
This sequence comes from Myrmecobius fasciatus, assembly GCA_023553655.1. Classification (NCBI taxonomy): domain Eukaryota; kingdom Metazoa; phylum Chordata; class Mammalia; order Dasyuromorphia; family Myrmecobiidae; genus Myrmecobius; species Myrmecobius fasciatus. The sequence goes on from JAJPUD010000027.1 coordinate 336,077, forward strand.
TACTTCCTAAATCAGTCTACTTATTTAGTGCCATACCAATCAAACTTCCAAGAAATTATTTTACAGATCTAGAAAAAAAGGCCAATAATTTCAAGGGAATTAATGAAAAAAGTGCAAATGAAGGTGGTATAACTGTGCCAGACTTAAAACTATATTATAAAGCAGCAGTCATTAAAACCATTTGGTACTTACTAAGCAATAGAATAGTCAATCAGTGGAATAGGTTAGGTGCATAGGACAAAATAGTGAATGACTATAGCACTCTAGTGTTTGACAAACCCAAATACCCAAGCTTTTGAGATAAGAACTCACTAATTGACAAAAACTACTGGAAAATTGGAAACTAGAATGGGAGAAACTAGGCATTGACTCACACCTAACACCTCATACCACAATAAGGTAGAAATGGGTTTATGATTTAGACATAAAGAGTGATATTATAAGCAAAGTAGAAAAACAAAGGATAATTTACCTCTCAGATTTGTGAAAAAGGAAGGAATTTGCAGCCAAAGAAGAACTTGAATATATTAATGAATGCAAAATGGATAATTTTGATTATATTAAATTAAAAAGTTTTTGTACAAACAAAACCAATGCAGAGAAGTTTAAAAAGGAAGCAATAAACTGGGGAAGGAATGTACATTCAAAGATTCTGATGAAGGCCTCATTTCTAAAATATATAGAGAAGTGACGCAAATTTAAATGAATTCAAGCCATTGTACAATTGATAAATGGTCAAAGGATATGAACAGGGAATTTTCAAATGAAGAAATTAAAACCATTTCTAGTCATATCTATGCTCTAGGTTGATCAGAGAAATGCAAATTAAGACAACTCTGAGGGACTACTACACATCTCTGGGATTGGCTAAGATGACAGGAAAAGATAATGACAAATGTTGGAGTAGATGTGAGGAAACTGGGACACTAATATACTGTGGAGTTGTGAACTGATTCAATCATTCTAGAGAGCAACTTGGAACTATACCCAAAGAGTTATCAAACTGTGTATGTATACCCTTTAATCCAACAGTGTTTCTACTGGGTTTGCTTGCTAAAGAGATCATAAAAAAAGGGGAAAAGACTCACATGTGCATAAACATTTGTAGCAGACCTTTTTATAGTGGCAAGAAACTGGAAACTGAGTGGATGCCCATCAGCTGGAGAATGGCTGAATAAGATATGGTATGTGAATGTTAAGGAATATTATTGTTCTATAAGAAATGATCAGGATGATTTCAGAGAAGCTTGGAGAGACTTACACGAACCTACATTAAATGAAATGAGCAGAACCAGGAGATCATTATACCTGGCAACAGCAAGATTATACAATCGTAATTCTGATGGATGTTGTTCTCATCAACAAAGATGATTTAGGCCAGTTCTAATGATCTTGTGATGATGAGAGCCATCTACACCCAGAGAGAGGACAGTGGGAACTGAATGTGTACCACAACATAGTATTTTCACTCTTTTTCTTCTTGTTTGCTCTCATTTTGTTTTCTTTCTCATTTTTTTCCTTTTTGATATGATTTTTCTTGTGCAGCAAGATATTTGTGGAAAATATGTGTAGAAGAATTGCACGTTTAACATATATTGGATCACTTGCCATCTGGGGGAAGAAGTGGGGAGAAAAGAGGGGGAAAATTAGAACACAAGGTTTTGTAAGGGTGAATGTTGAAAATTATCCATGTATATATTTTGAAAATAAAAAATTTTAATCAACAAAAGTTCTTTACATATGTTATCTCATTCAATCTTCATAACCTGGGAGTTAGGTGCTAATAATATCTTTCTTTCCCACACTATTTTTGTTTATTTTTTTTATTTTTCAAAAAACAAGTGTTTTTACTTAATCTATCTCTCTTACTACCCTCATCTCCCATTTTAAAAAAAATCAAAAATAACACACATTCACACACACACACAATCTGGCAAAGAAATTCCTATATTAGTCATGCCTAAAAATCTTTTCTCTCTTTTGGCATTTAAAGAAATACCATAACTTCTGTTAGGATGTAAGTAACAAGTTTCATCTTTATTCTTTTGGGCTGGGGATTTATCACTGTTTTGATCAGAGAGGTCTAAAGTGTTTTTTTTAATTGATATTGTTATTATTATTATAGTTTTTATTATCCTAGTTTTGCTCATTTTGCATTAGTTCATCAATATCTTCTCAGTTTCTTGTGAAATCATCCATTTCATTATTTCTCAAAGCACAATAATATTGTATTACATTTATGTGTGCTACAATTTATCTAGTCACTTTCCCTTAGTTTCCAAAGTTTTACTCCAAAGAACTGCTATACATACTTTTGCATATAAACACTTTTCTTCTGTTTTTGATCTCTTTGGGAAATAATCTTTGTGCAGTATAAAATATATGTAGAGTTTGATAATTTTCTGAGCATCTTTTCAAATTTGTTTCATAATTGATGAACCAATTCACAATTTCACCAACAATATACTATTATTCCAGTTTTTCCAAAATCCCCTAAATATTTTTATTTTCCTATTTTGCATTAATATAATAGATGTGGAGTAAAATGTCAAAGTTGCTTTAATTTGCATTTTTAAATAGAGGTGTCAAATGAATGGCTAGTAAGGTCTATAGCACTCTGAATGTGGCCCAAGTCAGATTAAAATGTAATTGGGAAATATTTAATAAAATAAATTAAAATGCAATTAAACAAATAATGTTAATATGTACCTGCTACTGTCCATATGTATAATTAAGTGGCCCCATTTTCTATTTTAATTCAACACTACTGAGCATTTATCGTAGTATTTATTTATCGTTAGCTTGTATTTCCTGTTTTGAAAACTAACTTAATCCTTTAACAATCTTGTTTAACTAACAGAAAATGGCTCTGTCTGATAAATTCAAATTGGTTTCTTATATGGGTTGAAAATGGGACTTTTGCCAAACAAAACTGTTGTTACTTGGTGATGAATCCTTTAAAAAAATGATAAATAGAGATAATTAAAAAAGATGAAATAGATAATTTTTTTCAAATTTGAATTTTATTATTAAAATTTTAATGTATTTTTACCTAGATATTATTATAATGACATTTCCTCATTTTTAAAAAATTAACATCTAATATTCTAATTCTTAAACATTTTTTAACTAAAGGGCCATTTAACTTCTATGTAAATTTAGAGAGTTTTCATTTTCAAAACATATGCATGGGTAATTCTTCAACATTAACCCTTGGAAAACCTTGTGTTTCAGTTCCTACCCCACCCCTTTTCCCACTCCTCTCTCCTAAATGGCAAGTAGTACAATATATGTTAAACATGGTATAAATATATGTTAAATTCAACATATACACACATATTTATATAATTATCTTGTTGTACAAGAAAAATCAAATCAAACCAGAAAAAAAATGAGAAAGAAAATAAAATGCGAGCAAACAACAACAAAAAGAGTGAGAATGCTATGTTGTTAACCACCCTCAGTTCCCTCAGTTCTCTCTCTCTGGGTATAGATGGTTCTTTTGATCACAAGACCATTGGAACTGGTTTGAATCATCTCATTGTTGAAGAAAGCCACATACATCAGAATTGATCATTGTATAATATTACTGTTGCCTTGTACAATGATCTCCTGGTTCTGCTCATTTCACTTAGCATCTGTTCATGCAAGTCTCTGGGACTCTATGAAATTATCCTGCTTACCGTTTCTTACAGAACAATAATATTCTATAGCATTCATATGCCATAACTTATTCAGCCATTCTCCAACTAATGAGCATCCATTCAGTTTCCAGTTTCTTGCCACTACAAAAAGGGCTGCCACAAACATGAAACAGATAATTTTAATTACATTAAACTGAAAAACTTCTTCACAGATAAAATTTAGGCATCTATTCCATGTGATAAAAAGGGAAAAACTCTGCATCACATTTCTCTGATATATAAACAACTATTAGCAATATATAATATTAAAATTAATTCTCCAATAGACACATCATCAAAGAATATTAATAATTCTCAAAAGAATTTCAAACTATTAACATCCTTATGAAAGAATGCTCCAAATTACTACTACCAAAAGACACAAATTAAAACATCCTTGAGTAGATCCTTGAGATCTATCTTTGGAAAGATCTCAAAAGATGGAATAGTCAATGTGTGAAAGATATTGTTGGTGAACTATGATTTTTCATAACCATTTTGAAAGCAACTGGGCATTATGAAGATGAAGTGATTAAAATATTTATGCCCTTAAACCTAGATGTTCCACTATTAAGTATATAACCAAGGAAGCCACTTACAAAAAGAGAGACTTCATATACATATTTATATTATATATAATAAAATATATTTATAGTTGTTCTTTTTTGTCATAAAATATCTCCCTGTTATTCCTTTCTTTAGGTATTATTTATTCAATATTGCTTTTTCTGCACTTCATAACTCTGGTAGGTTTAACAGATGTTTCCAGTCAGTACTTCCTATCACAATCCCTCTGACCTACATCATTCATTCAGTAAGTACTTAAATTGTGATTAGATACCTACTATGTGTCAGATATTGTTAGTGAGTGCAATTTTAAAAATTAAACAATCCTAGTAACAAAGAGCTCATATTCTATAAGATTACATGTGTGTTTAGATATACACACCTATACATGTACATATATATGCACATATTTGATACACATATAATAGATGTTTGGGTAATTTTAGTTCAGTTCTCAGTAGATGGTGACATTCACTAATTCCCTACGAGGTCTCTCTTTGTTGTACTTCTGATATACAACACTGATTATAGCTCTCCCCAGCTCTCGACAGATGGTGATTGCTCTCTTTGAAGGTAAACTAGTTCTCTTTTGCCATATTCTCTTGCTTAGCTATATCTCAGTTCCAAAACACAGCTTCAGATAGTTCTATTTCTAGAGTCTTTTCTTTCTCTGCCCTGTCTACAGCATTAGATCTCACATATAAGAAGTAGATAAGAAAAATAGGAAGGGGCAGGTTAAGGAGAGATTTAAACAACAAATGGGGGACTTTATATTTAATCCACTAGAGGCAATAGGGAGCCACTGGAGGTATTTTTGTTTTTGTTTTATTGATTTTTTTTCTGGTTATCCATATACATTAATTTTTAAATACACATTTCTTTGTGAATCATGTTGGGAGAGAAAATTCAGAAGAAAAGGGAAAAACCATGAGAGAGGGGGAAAAAAAACAGAAAAAAAGAAGTAAACATGCCATGTGTTGATTTATATTCTCTTTGATTGTTCTCTTTTAGGATGCAGCTGTATCACTGAACCACTGTGAAGAACCAAGTCTTTCATAGTTGATTATTGCATATCCTTGCTGTTATTATGCACAATGTATTCCTGATTCTGCTTGTTTCGCTCAGCATCAGTTCATGTAAATCTTTCCAGGTCTTTCTAATTAAAACCGGCTTGTTCATCATTCTTTTTATAGAATAATAATAATCCATTACCTTCATATACCACAACTTGTTTAGCCATTCCCCAATTGATGGGCATCTACTTATTTTCCAATTCTTTGCTACCACAAAAAGAGATGCTACAAATATTTTTGCACATGTGAGTCTTTTTCCCTTTTTTATGATTTCCTTGGGATACAGACTCAGTAATGGCACTGCTGGATCAAAGGGTATGCACAATTTTATAGCCCTTTGGGCATAGTTCCAAAGTGCTCTTTAGAATAGTTGGATCACTTCCCAACTCCACCAACAATGTATGTGTCCCAATTTTCCCACATGCTCTCCAACATTTATCATTATCTTTTCCTGTCATCTTAGTCAACCTGAGAGATATAAAGTGGCATCTCAAAGTTGTTTTAATTTGCACTTCTCCAATCAATAGTGATTTAGAGTATTTTATATGACTATAGATGGCTATAATTTCATCATCTGAAAATTGTCTGTTCATATGCTTTGCTTTTTTATCAACTGAGGAATGACTTGTATTCTTACAAAGTTGGCATAGTTCTTTATATATTTTAGAAATTAGACCATTATCAGAAACACTGGCTGTAAAAATTCTCTTTTAATCTTGTTTGTGTTGGTTTTGTTTGTATAAAACCTTTTTAATTTAATGTAATCAAAGTTGTTCCTTTTGCATTTCATAATGTTCTCTAGTTCTTCTTTGGTCAAAAATTCCTCCCTTCTACAAAGATCTGATCGGTAACCTATCTATTGCTCTCCTAATTTGTTTATGATATCACCCTTTATGTTAAAATCATGTACCCATTTTGACTTTATTTTGGTGTATGATGTAGGGTATGAGATGTAAGAGTTTCTGACATATTATTTCTCAGTTTTCCCAGTAATTTCTGTGAAATAGTGAGTTCTTATCCCAGAAGTTGGAGTTTGGGGGTTTATTAAATACTATTACTATATTACTATAATCATTGAATATTGTGCTGCATGTATCCACCACTCTATTTCTTAGCCTGTACCAAATGGTTTTGATGACTGCTGCTTTATCATGGAGTTTAAAACTATCAAATAGTTTTATCATATAGTTTTTATAGATTTAAAATGTTTGGTCACCATTGTGTGTTTTGTTTTTCATTAATTCTCTTAATACTCTTGATCTTTTGTTCTTCCAGATGAATTTTGTTATTTTTTTCTAGCTCTATAAACAAAAATTTGGCAGTTTGATTGGTATGGCACTGAACAATTAGACCAATTTAAATAGAATTGTCAATTTTATTGTATTAGCTCGGCCTACCCATGAGCAACTGATATTTTCCCAACTGTTCAGATCTGAGTTTGTGTGAGAAATGTTTTGTAATATTTTTCATATAGTTCCTGGGTTTGTCTTGGCAAGTAGACACCCAAATGTTTCATTTTGCCTACAGTTATTTTAAATGGAATTTCTCTTTTTATCTCTTGCTGCCAGGCTTTGTCAATAATATATAAAAATGCTGATGATTTGTGTGAGTTCATTTTATATCTTGCAACTTTGATAAATCTATTGTTTCAAGTATGTTTTTGAATGATTTTCTAAGATTCTCTAAGTATATCATTATATCATCTGCAAAGAATGATAGTTTTATTCCCTCAATTTCTTTTTCTTTTCTTATTGCTAAAGCCAACATTTCTAGTACAATGTTGAATAATAATGGTGATAATGTGCATCCTTGTTTCACCCCTGATCTTATTGGGAATGTGTACAGCTTCTCTCCATTACAAATAATACTTGCTGTTGGTTTTAGATAGATGCTGCGTATCATTTTAAGGAAAGTTCCCTTTATCCTTGTGCTCACTAGTGTTTTAATAGAAATGTGTGCTGAATTCTGTCAAAAGCTTTTTTTAGCATCTATTGAGATTATCAGATGATTTCTTTTGGTTTTGTTATGATGTGATTGATTATGGCAAAAGTTTTCCTAATATTGAACCAGTCCTGCATTCCTGGTATAAATTCCACTTGGTCATATATGTTAATCTGCTGATAAGTTGTTGTGATCTCTTTGCTAATATTTTAGTAAAATATTTATAAAAATATGTTAGAGAGATTTAAATGACAAAAAGAGGACTTTGTATTTAATGCATTAGAGGCAATCTGGAGCCACTGGGGTTATTGGGTTTTTTATTTGTTTTTTAATTTGGTGAAAAAATAACATGCTCAGATGATTTTAAAGAGGTCTGGAGAGACTTACATGAAATGATGCTAAGTGAAATGAGCAGAACCAGGAGATCATTATACACGGCAACAACAAGATTATATGATAATCAATTCTGATGGGCATGACTCTTTCCAACAATGAAATGATTGAGGTCAGTTCCAATGATCTTGTAATGAAGAGAGCCATCTACACCCAGAGAGAGGAGTGTGGGAACTGAGTGTGGACCACAACATAGCATTTTCACTCTTTTTGTTGTTGTCTGCTTGTATTTTGTTTTCTTTCTCTTTTTTCCTTTTTGATTTGATTTTTCTTGTACAGCAAGATAATTATATAAATATATATACATATATTTGGTTTAACATATATTTTAATATGTTTAACATATATTGGATTACTTGTCATCTAGGGGAGGGGACGGGGGTAAGGAGGGGGAAATTTGGAGCACAAGGTTTTCAATGTTGAAAAATTATGCATATGTTTTGAAAATAAAAAGCTTTAATAAAAAATAGCATGCTCTAGAAGAGTAAAAACTATAGGAAAATTATTTTGGCTGCTCTGTAGATGAGTGGTAAAGACTTGAAGCAGAGATACCAGGGAGGAACTATTGCAACCTTTCAAGCAAGAGGTGACATAGGTTTGAACAAGAATGGTAGCTGTGTGAGTGGAGAGAAAGGGGCATATGTGATATATTTTTGAAAGTCTAAATGACAAAATCTGGACATGTGGGTTCAGTCAAAGTAAGATATCATGGACGACATTAGGGTTGTACATCTTGGGTGAGTGGAAGGAGGGTAGTAGCCTTGATTGTAACAAAAGTTTTTTGTTTGTTTGTTTGTTTTTTGAGGGGGAGGTGGTTAGGGAGAAAGATTAGTTCTGTTCTGGACATGATGAGTTTGACATGGTACTAAGGCAATCCTGCTTGATATGTCCAATAGATATTCAGTTATGTATAGGATTAAAGTTCAGGAGAGATATTAGGACTGGATATATAAACCTTAAAACTTATTTGCACAGAGACAACAATTGAATCCATGATCATATTAATTACTGTATCTGAACCTCTAAAAATTAAGACTACTGTACTAATTTAAAGAGAGGATAGAACTGTGTCAGTCTACCAAAAATTATAGATTCTTGATATATCCTCAGATTTGTTGAAAACCAACCAAACATGGTTACATGTTGAAAACTACATGTAACCAGTAATAACATGTAGTAACCAGTATTCTGGCTACAATCATTACATTTAGGGGAGACTCTCAAAAGCATTCCTTCTCATCATGAAATTCTCAACATCTTGGAAACCCAGTAAATTGAAAGCAGAAAATAGGGGAAGGAGAGATTTACAAACACTTTCTCAGATAAAGTTCATAAATCTCAAATATATAAAGGACTTGTTGGTTCCGTCATTATGCTTTTAATAATTCAAGGGTTTTTTTTTGCCAAAAAGATGCCCTCAATGGAGTAGATCTTTGTTATTCCCAATCACATCCCTAATTGATAAACAGAAAGCATTCACAAAGAGCACCACTGAATTTAGCAGTGCTTTTCAGAAACTATGGTCACACAGTCTTGTGAAGTAATTTTAATTGAGCAAAAATGATTTCACCTCTAGTCCATGCAAGGGCATATGCTGAGATATGAGGGATATTAAGTAGCATAAAATAGGGTCCTAGTCCTCAGATAGATTCCAGGTTCCTTGACCCCCCAGGTTAGTATTCTAAGATATAGCCTGGCCTTCCTGAATGAAATATTCCAAGTTTTAGGAGAGCTGCAGTACAAAAATACCATATCACCTCCTGGGTATGAAAAATTCTGACATGAAGATTTGCAAATACCCAAGAAATGACTAACTGGGGACCACTTAAAAAGGCTATGAATGGCTTTGCATCACAAACTAGGCCTGCTCCTTTGAAGGCTAATGTTTCATTTGCCTCAGACTCCTGTGGAGAGAAAAGATACTTTAAAAGCATCATTGGATTTCATTTGTTTCAATTAAACTTCCAAAGAATTGAGAAGGAAGAAGGGATCTGGAAGGAATTCAAGATGTAGAAACTTCAATCACATCTTAAGAACTAAATTATATTCTATTACAATTAAAGGAAAAAATATGGCACCCTGGAAGTGACAAATGAACTCATTTTAGATTCGCTCCTCTTCAGTGAAAGTCCATTACAATGAAAAAGCATCCCATTTTACTTACAAACCCTACTGGAATGCCTACAACCTTTAAAGCCAATGCATTCTCAAAATGTATATTATGCTTAAATGGTTCTGGGTTCATATAGTATTGTGGCAAGAGTTCTGGGCTTAGAGACAGGAGACCAAGGTTTGAGTTCTAGTTTTAATTGGTCACTAGCTAGATGACTTTGGTCAAGTCACAAGCTTTCTAAACTTCATTGAGCTCATCTGTTAAGTAAGAACAATCCCTAAGGGTCCCATAACTTCACAGTATTGATAGGAGAATTAAATGAAATGATGCATGTGAAAGTGTTTTTAAAATAGTGAAGTGTTATATGGATAAAAGGGTCATAATTATTAACAGCATTTTTAAAGTTAGAATTTAAATTTACAAATTTACAAAGAGGGAAAGTAATTTTGCTAGGATAAATCAGTGAAAAATTGAACCACCTATAGAGCCTGTTTGCTGGTAGTTGAAAATACATTGAGAAAGCTGAAAAAGAATGATAATCTGCTGTGACTAGAATGATTAATTATCAGTAGGCTGCATTTAAGAGAAGGAACAGGGCTGCTTGGCCAAATCTCCAATGGTGTCTTTGAATCCAGGAATCTCAACATAATCTTGATATACCTGGAGCTGGTAAAATGAAAAGACTGGGCTCAAGAGGTATCTGCAGATCTTTCTGGTTACTAAGATTAAAAGGAGAGGATACAAGGAATAAATCCCTTTCTTTTCATTCCATCTGCTCCCTAAAAACAAGTGTTAAGTATCATTCTGAGAATGGGATTCCATTAAAACTATTATTTCTTTATCTTTCCTTTAGATTCTGAGAATGGGATTCTATTAAAACTATTATTTCTTTATCTTTCCTTTAGAAGATCACAGCCCCATTTTGTTAAATGTTTCAGAAAGCGTTGAGGAGAAAAAGACTAACAATGATTCTGATTTATTTTTGTATATGAATGGCTGTACTATTTTGTCTTAATAAATTATCTTGCTATTTTAATTTGTTCATTTGTAATTATGCACTGGAATGGCAACTCAAAACACATTTATATGATTAGGCTACTGAAAGTACCCAATACTATTCATGATATCCTAGAGCTGAAGGAGAGCTACAAATTATATATAAAAAAATATGGAGGTTGCATTACATTAGAGGTTTTAGCCTTCTTTCTATCATGAGCCTCTCTGGTAGACTGATGGACTCAGGGGCTATAGCCTATGAATCTTTTTTTTGGAAATAATTTTTAAAAGAGATAAAATATGAAGCATTGCAAAGGAAACCGATTGCCTTGTAATATAATTATCAAAATATATATTTAAAATGTAAAAATTAATAAGCTGATGAACCCCAAGCTAAGAATCTTTGATCACTGAGGTTTCATTGTGAAATATAGATGAAGAAATCAAACTTTTGGGAATAACTTTGTTTTTTGTTTTGTTTGTGGGTTTGCTTTTTATTATTGGTTTTTTTTAACCAAAGCAATGAAATAGAACAGACTAGACACTTATGGTTAAATCTGAATGAAACAAGTGAAATCCTATTAAAAAACAGGGAGTAGCTAAATAAATATCTTGCAATCTTATTTGTAAAAATAACATTTATATTATAGGATCTCTAATGTTGTTTCCAGTTGCAGAACCTACGAGATGTAGCTGTATAACAGATTGTATGAAAAAGACATAAGGATTTTTGTAGCTTTCTGGTTCAATATGATTAAATGATATGAGAGGTAGTGAATGGAATATTTGGCCATATTAAAAGGAGCAGCATGCCCAAAATAAAGAAAGTGATAATCCCATACTACTCTGCCTTGGCCAGACAGCTGGAGTGCATTGTGTTTGGGGGTTCTCCATTTTAGGAGGATATTTATAAACGTGTTCAGAAATAGGCAATCAGGAGAGTAAAAGATCTGGAATTTATACCATATGAAACTTGTTTGAAGCAGTTGACTTTGTTTAATCCCCAACATCTTAAACTGTGGGTCACAGTTTCATAACTGAATGTGAAGGTTGTGAAATTGATTTATTATTAATAAATATTTGATTTGTATATCTATTTTATATACCAAATATCCAGGGTCCCCAAAAAAAATTCTCGGGTAAGTGGAAAAAGTTTATGAAGTTCTGGCTCAACTAAAAGAAAAGGAGATATAGTGTGCACGTGGAGCATAAAGAAGGAGGATAATACTTGTTCTGCTTGTTCCCAGAAAGTAAACTAAGGTCAATGAAAGGAAGTTGCAAAAAGGCAAATTTCTTTTATCCGTTTTTTTTTCCATAGTTAGAGAGAATTTATTGTCTTATTCTCCAGGGGCAAAGCCAATCCCACCAAGCCCAGGTCACTAGGGGCCACCAGTTAATCACCTTTCTCTGAAACACCATTTTCTTATTTCATTGAGACCATTCTGTCCCTTTTTAAAAACTTTAATACTTGGAGTTAATAACATATTTTATTTTTTCCCAATTACATGTGAAACATTTTTAATATTTGTTTTTTAAAACTTTGAGCTCCAGATTCTCTCTCTTTCCTCCCCATCCTCATCCTCATTGAGAAGGCACATGTGAAGTTATGCAAGACATTATTTTGGGAAAAAAAAATAGATTTTCCCCCTTTCAAAAAAAAACCCTAATGAAAATACAGTTTTTTTTAAAAGTATGCTTCAATATGTATTTTGACACAATCAATTCTTTCTTTGTATATAAATAGAGTTTTTCATCATAAGCCATTCAGAGTAATCTTGGATCATTGTATTGCTAAAAATACCAAAGTCATTCACAGCTGATCATCTCACATTACTATTACTTTGAACACAGTACATTTCACTTGTTATGAGCTCATGGAAGACTTCAAAGATTTTTCTAAAAGCATCCTATCATCGTTTCTTATAGAAGAACAGTATTTTGTCATAGTCACATACCACAATTTAGTCATTCCCCAGTTGATGGGTATTCCCTCAATTTCCAATTCTTTGCCCTGAGAAAAGAGCTGCTATAAATATTTTGTATATATGACTCCTTTTTCTTTTTTTCAAAACTGTTTTGGGATTCCTTCCTATTGTTGGATCAAAGGGTACATACCCTTTGGGCATAAATCATATATTTTGATCATTTATCAATTGGGGAATGGTTCTTTTTTCAATGAATTTGACTCAGTTCCCTATACAAGAAATGAGACATTTATCAGAAACACTTGCTTCAAAATTCTTTTCACAATTACTATTGCTAACTGTATTTCCTCCCATTTAATTCTATTCTTTCTCTCCTTTCACCCTGTCACTCCTCAAAAGCGTATTGCATCTGACCACCTGCTTCCTCCAATAAGCCCTCTCTTCTATTACTCTTCTCCTTTTCATATTCACTTCCCTTTACTTTCCTGCATGGTAAAACAGATTTTTATACCTATATACAGATGAAAGTAAAATTCACTCATTTTCCTTCCCCTTGCCCCATCCTCTCTACTGTAGAAACTTTTTCTTATCTCAAAGAGGAAAATTTCAAGTCAATATTGAGAATATATTTACTAATAATTAGAACTGTTGAAAATGGAATGGGCTTTCTGGAAAAGTAGCAAAGTGTCTATTCATTAGAATTCTTTAGGCAAAAACTAACTTGTTGGGGATATCTTTTAGGAGTATTGCTCATTAATGGTTTGAATTGTATCTCTTTTGAAGTTCCTTCCTTCTGAGCCCACATCTGTATTTGTTTTTAAAAGCACAACATAAGTAAGAAGGATGTACATACATGATTTTTAGTGGTAGAGCTGTCCTATGAGCACCATTGATTTTTTAGGACATAATGAAATGAGACAATTTCTAATAGATTCCAGGTGTGACTTGAAATAGACAAACATTCAATGGAAGGCAAATGTCAGCAAAAAATGTTATAATTCTGGGCCATGGCTTCCTCCATCTGCATTTATTTTTTCTCTTTGTTGTGAAGTCTTCAAGAACAATGTCTACTGGTAGAATGGAATCATAGTCCAAGCAATTGCTATGAGTCTATGTAGTCAAAATTAGTAATTTAATTGTATCTAATTGATATATATAGAGAGTAATACAATGTATCTTACTGATCTATGGAGATGACCTAAGTTCTTGAAGAATGTCCCACTAGGGTGAAGTCTTCAGGACCTCTTAATAAGTCATTAAGAATGAAGAACTATTGGAATGGGGGCAGAGCCAAGATGTCGAACTGAAGACAGCGTTCTCTGTCTGAGACCTTCCCTCAGACATAGACAAATTGAGCTTCCAAACTGGTTCTGGAGTGAGGGCGCCACCAAACACTTGGAATACAACGCACTTCTATCAAATATCTACTTTGAAAGAACTTCTGAGGTCAGTTTTAGACGGGCAGGGGATCGAGAAGCTCCCAGCGCTCAGACGCCAGTGCGCAGCCGGGGTACAAGTCCGGGACTGGGAAGAACCAGAGGATTTGGGGCTGCCAGGAAGTTCCTGGGAGACGCTTGGGCCACTTTGCTCTGCTTGCGGGCAGGTGCTTTGGCAGGTCTACCTTTGGTAAAGGGTGGGTTGAGAGTGGCTGAAAGTGTAGTCTTAGTGCGAATCTAGCCAGATCAGCTCCAGACCGGAAGTCAACTGGGCAAACTGCCCCAGGGCAAATTGAAATTGCTGCTGCTGCTGCAGAATTCCCTGCTGGTGACTGATACCTCAGCGAAACATCATGAGCAAGAAGAAGAGAGCTCTCACCATAGACAGCTTTTATGGAGAGAAACTAGAGAAGTCCCCAGATCCTGAGATTCTGAAAACAATCCCAGATAAAGCCACAAAGGTGGACTTAACCTGGTCTCCCTTTCAGAAAGCTTACCTGGAAGATTGCATAAAGAATCTCAAAAGAGAACTAGAAGAAGATTGGGGAAATAAATTGAGAGCAGTGCAAGAAGGAAATATGCCCTGCAACAAAGATGTGAAAAACTGGAAAATAAGTCTGGTGAATTGGAAAAAGACAACAATTTACTGAAAAACAAAATTAGGGAATTGGAAAAAGACAAAAATTCACTGAAAAACAAAATTAGTGAATTGGAAAAAGACAACAATTCACTGAAAAACAAAATTGGTGAATTGGAAAAAGTCACCAACTCACTAGAAAATAAAAAGAGTGAATTGGAAAAAGATAACAATTCACTGAAAAACAAAATTAGTGAATTGGAAAAAGACAACAATTCACTGAAAAATAAAATTGGCAAAATGGAAAAAGAAGGCAATGAACCAAAAAATTCAATTGGCCAGTTACAAAGGAAGCTAAAAAAGATAACTGAAGGAAATAATACCTTAAAAATTAAAATTGAACAAATTGAAATGAATGACTCAATAAGACTTCAATAATGAGTCCAAAAAAACAAAAAAAATGAAAAAAATAGAAGAAAATATGAAATATCTCCTAGGAAAAACAACTGACTTGGAAAACAGATCCAGGAGAGACAATTTAAGGATTATCGGACTCCCTGAAAGTCACGATGAAAAAAAGAACCTTGATGCTATCTTCCAGGAAATCATGAAAGAGAATTGCCCTGATGTTTTAGAATCAGAACGCAAAGTTGGCATTGAAAGAATTCACCAATCACCTCCTGAAAGAGACCCCAAAATTAAAACCCCAAGGAATATCGTGGCCAAATTTCAGGACTATCACACCAAGGAAAAGATACTACAAGCTGCTAGAAAAAAACAGTTCAAATACTGAGGAACTGTCATTAGAATTACACAGGATCTGTCAGCTTCCACATTGAAGGATAGAAGGGCCTGGAATCAGATATTCCAAAAAAGGCAAAAGAACTTGGATTACAGCCAAGAATAAGCGATCCAGCTAGAATGAGCATCATCTTCCAGGGAAGAAGATGGTCATTCAATGATACAGGAGAATTTCACCTATTTCTAATGAAAAGACCAGATCTGAACAAAAAATTTGACCTCGAAACACAGAACTCTAGAGAAGCGTAAAAAGGTAAAAAGGAAAGAACTCTCAAGAACTATATCTCTACTAGGGGTATCCTTAAAGAATGGGGGTATAATTTGATTTTACTTCGATAATAATCAAAAAGAAATTAGAGGTGGAAGGTATATCATACTGTAAAAAAGGGGGGGAGGGAAAAGGAGGTAAAATAAAGTAAAAAAAAGAAGGTAAAATAAGGCAAAGTGTCATGAAGAGACATAGAATATCTAATATAATTGAGGGAAAGAAGGGAGGGTGATGAGTATTGTGTAAATCTTACTCTCATTAGATTGGGCTCTAAAAGAGTATATCAGACACATTTGATTTCAGGGAAAAACTTGGCCCTCTGTATAGGGAAGTTGGAGGGAAAGGAGGAAAAGAAAGGGATACATTAATAGAAGGATTAGGAGAAAGGTATATAAAAGAGGGAGGGTTCTAAAGGGGGGAGGACTGTTAGAGGGAGGTGGTCATCAAAAACAAAATACTGGGGAGGGGGAAGGGATTAAGGGGAAAGGGAAGAGAAAAATATAACTTTGGGTAATTAAGATGGCAGGAAATATAGATATAGTCATTTTAACTGTGAATGTAAATGGGATAAACTCTCCCATAAAACAGAAATGGATAGCGGACTGGATTAAAAGCCAGAATCCTACAATATGTTGTTTACAAGAAACACATTTAATACAGAGATACATACAGAGTGAAGGTAAAGGGCTGGAGCAGAATCTTTTATGTTTCAAGTGAACAAAAAAAAGCAGGGGTAGCAATCCTTATCTCAGATCAAGTAAAAGCAAAAATAGATCTAATAAAAAGAGATAAGGAAGGAAACTATATTTTACTAAAGGGTACCATAGACAATGAAGCGGTATCAATACTAAACATATATGCACCAAGTGGTATAGCATCCAAATTCCTAGAGGAGAAACTAACAGAGATGCAAGGAGAAAGAGACAGTAATACTATATTAGTGGGGGATCTCAACCTTGCTTTCTCAAAATTAGATAAATCAAACCAAAAAAAAAAATAAGAAAGAAGTTAGGGAGACAAACAAAATGTTAGAAAAGTTAGGTATGACAGATCTCTGGAGGAAATTGAATGGTGATAGAAGGGAGTATACTTTTTCTCAGGGTTCATGGAACTTATACAAAAATTGATCATGTGTTAGGGCATAAAAACCTCAAAATCAAATGCAGAAAAGCAGAAATAGTAAATGTATCCTTTTCAGATCATGATGCAATAAAACTCACATGTAATATAAGGCCAGGAGAAAATAGACCAAAAGTTAACTGGAAATTAAATAATCTAATCCTGAAGAATGAATGGGTGAAAGAGAGCAGATTATAGACACAATAATTTCATCCAGGAAAACGACAATAATGAGACAACATACCAAAATTTGTGGGGTACGGCCAAAGCAGTTATAAGGGGTAACTTTATATCTCTAGATGCTTATTTGCATAAAATAGAGAAAGAGAAGACCAATGAATTAGGGTTACAATTAAAAAAAAACTAGAAAAACAGCAAATTAAAAACCCTCAATTAAATACCAAATTGGAAATTCTGAAAATAAAAGGTGCGATTAATAAAATTGAAAATAAGAAAACTATGGAAATAATAAATAAAACTGAGTTGGTTTTATGAAAAAACCAACAAAATAGATAAGCCTTTAGTTAATTTGATCAGAAAAAGGAAAGAGGAAAATCAAATTGTTAGTCTCAAAAATGATAAGGGAGAACTTTCCTCCAATGAAGAGGAAATTAGGGTAATAATTAGGAGTTTCTTTGCCCAACTTTATGCCAATAAATTTGATAATCTAAATGAAATGGAGGAATATCTACAAAAATATAGATTGCCCAGGTTAACAGAAGAGGAAATAAATTATTTAAGTAGCCCCATCTTAGAAAGAAATAGAACAAGCTATTAATCAGCTCCCTAAGAAAAGATTTCCAGGGCCAGATGGTTTTACATGTGAATTCTATCAAACATTCAAAGAACAATTAATTACAATACTATACAAACTATTTAAAAAAATAGGGACAGAAGGTATACTACCAAATTCGTTCTATGATACAGATATGGTGCTGATAGCTAAACCAGGTAGGGTGAAAACAGAGAAACAAAACTATAGACCCATTTCCCTAATGAATATTGAAGCAAAAACTTTAAATAAGATTTTACCAATGAGATTACAGAAAGATATCTCCAGGATAATACATCTTGACCAAGTAGAATTTATACCAGGGATGCAGGGCTGGTTCAATATTAGGAAAACTATCAGCATAATCAATTATATTAATAACCAAACTAACAAAAACCATATGATTATTTCCATAGATGCAGAAAAAGCATTCAATAAAATCCAACACCCATTCCTATTAAAAACACTAGAGAGTATAGGAATAAATGTGCTTTTCCTTAAAATGATTAGTAGCATCTACTTAAAACCATCAGCAAGCATCATATGTAATGGAGACAAACTAGAACCATTTCCAATAAGATCAGGAGTGAAACAAGGCTGCCCACTGTCACCATTACTATTTAATATTGTATTAGAAATGTTAGCTTTGACAATAAGAGAAGAAAAAGAGATAAAAGGAATTAGAGTAAGTAATGAAGAAACCAAATTATCACTCTTTGCAGATGACATGATGGTATACTTAGAGAACCCTAGAGACTCAACTAAAGAACTACTAGAAACAATTCACAACTTTAGTAAAGTTGCAGGATTCAAAATAAATCCACACAAATCATCAGCATTCTTATATATTACCAACAAAGTTCAGCAGCAAGAGATAGAAAAAGAAATTCCATTCAGAATAACGGATGATAGCATAAAATATTTGGGAATCTATCTGCCAAGACAATGTCAGAAACTATATGAACTAAACTACAAAACACTTTCCACACAAATAAAATCCGACCTAGTCAATTGGAAAA
Source organism: Myrmecobius fasciatus (assembly GCA_023553655.1). Lineage (NCBI taxonomy): Eukaryota > Metazoa > Chordata > Mammalia > Dasyuromorphia > Myrmecobiidae > Myrmecobius > Myrmecobius fasciatus. The sequence goes on from JAJPUD010000027.1 coordinate 354,760, forward strand.
ACAGTAAATGCTCATGGGTAGGCCAAGCGAATATAATAAAAATGACAATACTACCCAAACTAATTTACTTATTTAGTGCCATGCCAATCAAACTCCCAAGAAACTATTTTACAGATCTAGAAAAAATAGTAGCAAAGTTCATTTGGAAGAACAAAAAGTCAAGAATTTCAAGGGAATTAATGAAAAAAAAGACAGATGAAGGTGGCCTTGCTGTACCAGATCTAAAACTATATTATAAAGCAGCAGTCATCAAAACCATTTGGTACTGGCTGAGAAATAGAGCAGTCGATCAGTGGCATAGGATAGGATATCAGGACAAGTTAGGTAATAACGTTAGCAATTTAGTGTTTGATAAACCCAAAGACCCCAGCTTTTGGGATAAGTACTCACTATTCAGCAAAAACTGCTGGGAAAATTGGAAACTAGTGTGGAAGAAGTTAAGGCTGGAACCCACACCTAACACCGCACACCAAGATAAGATCTAAATGGGTTCATGATCTATATATAAAGAGTGATGTTATAACCAAATTAGAGGAACATGGATTAGTTTACCTCTCAGACCTGTGGAGATGGAATAAATTTATGTCCAAAGAAGATCTGGAACTCTTAATTGAACACCAGATAGATAATTTTGATTATATTAAGTTAAAAAGTTTCTGTACAAACAAAACTAATGCAGAAAAGATTAGGAGGGAAGCATCAAATTGGGAAATCATCTTTACGTTTAAGGGTTCTGATAAAAGTCTCATCTTTAAGATATATAGAGAATTGTCTCATATTTATAAGAATTCAAGCCATTCCCCAATTGATAAATGGTCAAAGGATATGAACAGACAATTTTCAGATCATGAAATTAAAACTATTTATAATCATATGAAAAGGTGCTCCAAATCACTATTTATCAGAGAAATGCAAATTAAGACAACTCTGAGGTACCACTACACACCTGTCAGATTGGCTAAAATGAGAGGAAAAAATAACAATGAATGTTGGAGGGGATGTGGGAA
>JAJPUD010000027.1:361432-394945 GCA_023553655.1 Myrmecobius fasciatus
AAAAAAAAGAAGGTAAAATAAGGCAAAGTGTCATGAAGAGACATAGAATATCTAATATAATTGAGGGAAAGAAGGGAGGGTGATGAGTATTGTGTAAATCTTACTCTCATTAGATTGGGCTCTAAAAGAGTATATCAGACACATTTGATTTCAGGGAAAAACTTGGCCCTCTGTATAGGGAAGTTGGAGGGAAAGGAGGAAAAGAAAGGGATACATTAATAGAAGGATTAGGAGAAAGGTATATAAAAGAGGGAGGGTTCTAAAGGGGGGAGGACTGTTAGAGGGAGGTGGTCATCAAAAACAAAATACTGGGGAGGGGGAAGGGATTAAGGGGAAAGGGAAGAGAAAAATATAACTTTGGGTAATTAAGATGGCAGGAAATATAGATATAGTCATTTTAACTGTGAATGTAAATGGGATAAACTCTCCCATAAAACGGAAATGGATAGCGGACTGGATTAAAAGCCAGAATCCTACAATATGTTGTTTACAAGAAACACATTTAAAATACAGAGATACATACAGAGTGAAGGTAAAGGGCTGGAGCAGAATCTTTTATGTTTCAAGTGAACAAAAAAAAGCAGGGGTAGCAATCCTTATCTCAGATCAAGTAAAAGCAAAAATAGATCTAATTAAAAGAGATAAGGAAGGAAACTATATTTTACTAAAGGGTACCATAGACAATGAAGCGGTATCAATACTAAACATATATGCACCAAGTGGTATAGCATCCAAATTCCTAGAGGAGAAACTAACAGAGATGCAAGGAGAAAGAGACAGTAATACTATATTAGTGGGGGATCTCAACCTTGCTTTCTCAAAATTAGATAAATCAAACCAAAAAAAAAAATAAGAAAGAAGTTAGGGAGACAAACAAAATGTTAGAAAAGTTAGGTATGACAGATCTCTGGAGGAAATTGAATGGTGATAGAAGGGAGTATACTTTTTCTCAGGGTTCATGGAACTTATACAAAAATTGATCATGTGTTAGGGCATAAAAACCTCAAAATCAAATGCAGAAAAGCAGAAATAGTAAATGTATCCTTTTCAGATCATGATGCAATAAAACTCACATGTAATATAAGGCCAGGAGAAAATAGACCAAAAGTTAACTGGAAATTAAATAATCTAATCCTGAAGAATGAATGGGTGAAAGAGAGCAGATTATAGACACAATAATTTCATCCAGGAAAACGACAATAATGAGACAACATACCAAAATTTGTGGGGTACGGCCAAAGCAGTTATAAGGGGTAACTTTATATCTCTAGATGCTTATTTGCATAAAATAGAGAAAGAGAAGACCAATGAATTAGGGTTACAATTAAAAAAAAACTAGAAAAACAGCAAATTAAAAACCCTCAATTAAATACCAAATTGGAAATTCTGAAAATAAAAGGTGCGATTAATAAAATTGAAAATAAGAAAACTATGGAAATAATAAATAAAACTGAGTTGGTTTTATGAAAAAACCAACAAAATAGATAAGCCTTTAGTTAATTTGATCAGAAAAAGGAAAGAGGAAAATCAAATTGTTAGTCTCAAAAATGATAAGGGAGAACTTTCCTCCAATGAAGAGGAAATTAAAGTAATAATTAGGAGTTTCTTTGCCCAACTTTATGCCAATAAATTTGATAATCTAAATGAAATGGAGGAATATCTACAAAAATATAGATTGCCCAGGTTAACAGAAGAGGAAATAAATTATTTAAGTAGCCCCATCTTAGAAAGAAATAGAACAAGCTATTAATCAGCTCCCTAAGAAAAGATTTCCAGGGCCAGATGGTTTTACATGTGAATTCTATCAAACATTCAAAGAACAATTAATTACAATACTATACAAACTATTTAAAAAAATAGGGACAGAAGGTATACTACCAAATTCGTTCTATGATACAGATATGGTGCTGATAGCTAAACCAGGTAGGGTGAAAACAGAGAAACAAAACTATAGACCCATTTCCCTAATGAATATTGAAGCAAAAACTTTAAATAAGATTTTACCAATGAGATTACAGAAAGATATCTCCAGGATAATACATCTTGACCAAGTAGAATTTATACCAGGGATGCAGGGCTGGTTCAATATTAGGAAAACTATCAGCATAATCAATTATATTAATAACCAAACTAACAAAAACCATATGATTATTTCCATAGATGCAGAAAAAGCATTCAATAAAATCCAACACCCATTCCTATTAAAAACACTAGAGAGTATAGGAATAAATGTGCTTTTCCTTAAAATGATTAGTAGCATCTACTTAAAACCATCAGCAAGCATCATATGTAATGGAGACAAACTAGAACCATTTCCAATAAGATCAGGAGTGAAACAAGGCTGCCCACTGTCACCATTACTATTTAATATTGTATTAGAAATGTTAGCTTTGACAATAAGAGAAGAAAAAGAGATAAAAGGAATTAGAGTAAGTAATGAAGAAACCAAATTATCACTCTTTGCAGATGACATGATGGTATACTTAGAGAACCCTAGAGACTCAACTAAAGAACTACTAGAAACAATTCACAACTTTAGTAAAGTTGCAGGATTCAAAATAAATCCACACAAATCATCAGCATTCTTATATATTACCAACAAAGTTCAGCAGCAAGAGATAGAAAAAGAAATTCCATTCAGAATAACGGATGATAGCATAAAATATTTGGGAATCTATCTGCCAAGACAATGTCAGAAACTATATGAACTAAACTACAAAACACTTTCCACACAAATAAAATCCGACCTAGTCAATTGGAAAAACAGTAAATGCTCATGGGTAGGCCAAGCGAATATAATAAAAATGACAATACTACCCAAACTAATTTACTTATTTAGTGCCATGCCAATCAAACTCCCAAGAAACTATTTTACAGATCTAGAAAAAATAGTAGCAAAGTTCATTTGGAAGAACAAAAAGTCAAGAATTTCAAGGGAATTAATGAAAAAAAAGACAGATGAAGGTGGCCTTGCTGTACCAGATCTAAAACTATATTATAAAGCAGCAGTCATCAAAACCATTTGGTACTGGCTGAGAAATAGAGCAGTCGATCAGTGGCATAGGATAGGATATCAGGACAAGTTAGGTAATAACGTTAGCAATTTAGTGTTTGATAAACCCAAAGACCCCAGCTTTTGGGATAAGTACTCACTATTCAGCAAAAACTGCTGGGAAATTGGAAACTAGTGTGGAAGAAGTTAAGGCTGGAACCCACACCTAACACCGCACACCAAGATAAGATCTAAATGGGTTCATGATCTATATATAAAGAGTGATGTTATAACCAAATTAGAGGAACATGGATTAGTTTACCTCTCAGACCTGTGGAGATGGAATAAATTTATGTCCAAAGAAGATCTGGAACTCTTAATTGAACACCAGATAGATAATTTTGATTATATTAAGTTAAAAAGTTTCTGTACAAACAAAACTAATGCAGAAAAGATTAGGAGGGAAGCATCAAATTGGGAAATCATCTTTACGTTTAAGGGTTCTGATAAAAGTCTCATCTTTAAGATATATAGAGAATTGTCTCATATTTATAAGAATTCAAGCCATTCCCCAATTGATAAATGGTCAAAGGATATGAACAGACAATTTTCAGATCATGAAATTAAAACTATTTATAATCATATGAAAAGGTGCTCCAAATCACTATTTATCAGAGAAATGCAAATTAAGACAACTCTGAGGTACCACTACACACCTGTCAGATTGGCTAAAATGACAGGAAAAGATAACAATGAATGTTGGAGTGGATGTGGGAAGACTGGGACACTGATGCATTGTTGGTGGAGCTGTGAATGGATCCAACCATTCTGAAGAGCAATTTGGAGCTATGCTCAAAAAATTATCAAACTATGCATACCCTTTGACCCAGCAGTGTTTCTATTGGGCCTATATCCCAAAGAAATCATAAAAGAAGGAAAGGTCCCCACATGTGCAAGAATGTTTGTGGCAGCTCTTTTTGTTGTGGCTAGAAACTGGAAACTGAATGGATGCCCATCAATTGGAGAGTGGCTGAATAAATTATGGTATATGAATGTTATGGAATATTATTGCTCTGTGAGAAATGACCAGCAGGACAATTTCAGAGAGGCTTGGAGGGACTTGCATGAACTGATGCTGAGTGAAATGAGCAGAACCAGGAGATCATTATACACGGCAACAACAATACTATATGAGGATCAGTTCTTAGGGACATGACCCTCTTCAATAATGAAATGCCTCAAACCAATTCCAATTGTTCAGTGAAGAAAGCTATATACACCCAGAGAGAGGGATGTGAAATGTGGACCACAACATAACATTTTCATGTTCTCTATTGAGGTTTGCTTGCATTGTATTTCCTTTATCGGATTATTATTTCTTGTAGATACGATTTCTCCTACACAAAAAAAAATGTTATGTAGCAATAACTATACATATATTCGATTTCTTAAGTATTCTAACATAATTATCATGTAGTGGATATCCTGCCATTTAGGGGAGGGGTGGGGAGTAGGGGGAAAAATTTGTAACAGAAAGCTTTGTAAGGGTTAATATTTAGTAATTACCCATATATATGTTTTGCAAATAAAAAGTATTAATTAAAAAAGAATAACTATTGAACTATTGTCCAAGAAAGAAGGTATAAAATTCTGAACTAGACTGTAGAAAGAAGGGGACATACAAAATATGTTTTTGAGGCATAAGCCTGGCAAATGATTAAATGTGAATGGTAAGTAAGAGTGGGAAACCAACTGTGAAAGACTTGGGCTACTCTGATAAAGACAATGATCCTAGACAACTCTAAAGGAACCATAATGAAAAATTCTTTCCTTCTCTAGAAAGAGAACTGGTGAAGTCTGGATACATATTAAATCATACTTGTTTTTTATTTTCTTTATTTTTTTTGCTTTGTTTGTATTTTCCTTTGTAAAAATGCTAATATGAAATTACTTGCCTTCTCAAAATCGGGGCAGGGGTAGCCAGGAAGAAGAAAATATGGAACTCAGAAGTTTAAAAAAAAGATTATTTTTTACCTGTAATTGGAAATACTTAATGAAATTTTTAAAAATTACATATTTAAAAAAAGAAAGTGACCGGTAGGAAGGTGTATTGAATAATGTGTAGAGGCCAAAAAAAGATGAGAAAAAAGAAAAAGCCATAACAGATTTGACAATTAATAGACCACTGATTCCCTTGTGTAGAGCAGTTGTTGTTGACTATATTGGTTACCTAAATGCCAAAGTGTAAGAAATGAATGAGAGGTGAAAAATATGAAGACAATATGTATGGACTACTTGATGGGAGCTTGAAGGAATGATAAGATCAAGTAAAAATCTTTTTATATTTTAAATGAGTAGAGAAAAAAAGGAGGAGAAAGAGGAGCTGGAGGGGACAATGAGAAAGGGAGAGGAGGAAAGGGAATACAGTGTGTGTGTGTGTGTGTGTGTGTGCACCACACCGCGCATGTGCCATATCTTAAGTAGTAGCAAAAATGTCAGTGTAAAAGGCAAGATTGAAAATCAGGGATGATGGTGGAGAATGGTCTGTGCTAGTAGAGGGAATGCTATTGTCATTACAAGGTAGGATCTTTGCAAATATCAAAATCAAAGGACCTGAGTACAAATATTGACCTTGTCATTTTCTATTTGTGGGATTTGGGATAATTATTTGACTTCTCTAGTCCTTTTTTTTCTTAACTATTAAATGAGAATTGGATTAAATGTCATCTAAAATATTTTTCAGCTCTAAATATATGATCCACATATTTTAAGATCATTTAAAATCAAAGTATACTGAATACTACTGACCCACAATTACTAAGCCATGTACTTTGAATTCAGTTTCTAGAATCAGGATTAATTTGCATGGAAACATCCACACTACCTTTGCCTTATCCTTTTGGTGATTATGATTCAAATTAGAAACACAGACTTTGGCCATTAAAAAAAAAAGGCAAAATTCACTGGTTTATCAGGGAATACAATCCAATTACCCTGACCCCATTAATATAATATCCAAATCAGCTGATTAAGCAGCCACATACAACTGAGGAATGGCATCTACCCATCCTATGGTCTGCCCTCTCTAACTCCAATATAGCTGAAAGTTGACTTTAGAGAACAATTTTCTAGCTGACAAATTTGAAAGATAACAAGGAGCTGACATTTAGTACCCAAACAACCACAAAATTCTCCTATATTGGCTATCTCTTACAGGAAACATTTATCTTTCAAATGGCCTCTTCTTTCCAGGTTTTACCGAAAGAGAAAATACCTAATTTGATTTTATATATATATATATATGTATGTATATATATATATATATACATAGAGATAGCATTTTCCATTTCAAAAATGATTTCTCTGGCCCATAAAACTGTTGTTGAGTTTCAAATTCTCTGAAACCCAAAAAGGACTGAGAAGAAAGGGGGGAAAAGTGCTTCAATATTTCTCATTCTGAAAATGAATGAAATCAGAGAATCATTATTTCAGATCTAGGAGCAAAAAAAGATGTCTCCATATTCCTTCCCTCTTCCCAGTATCTTAGAGGAGGAAGATGAGGCCTAGAAATGTTAATCGTTTGCCCAAGTTTGTGGTAGAGACAAAGCTAGAATCCAGGTAACAACTCCCAGACCAAGTCTGCTTTCTCCTATAATCCAATTCCCCAACATTGAACACAGGTTCTAAATGTTTTCATCAAGAGATAGCTCTTCTTTGTCACTGGTAATTCAATGAAATGTCAAGAGACACCCACCTTATCTTCAAAGACCAGTCACACATTTAAACCCACAAATTGTAAATGTTCAGCAGAAAGAAAACAGTGCTGGACAATTCTATTTTGTGTTTAACTGAGGCTTAATTTGATTAAATCCATTGATTTCAAGGATGTTTAATATTTTTTGCATGTCATGAAATCCAGAGAAGTCTATGAACATCTTTTCAGAAAAATGATTTTAAATAATATAAATAATAAATAAAATATTTGAATTCCAAAATGAATTTAAATAATATAAATAAAATAGTATAATATATAAATAATGATATAATAAATAATATAAATATTGATTTCAGTTAGAGGTTAGTAGAAAATAAAGATGTGTTCTTTCCTCTCCAAGTTCATAGATGCACCCAGAAATCTGTCTCTGAACCCTTTGGATATCTGTGTACCCCATGGTTATAATGCATCATCTAGAAGATCCCCAAAGTTTCCTTCAATTTCTAAATCTTTTGAGCCTTTTTCCTCCAACCTCTATTGAATTCAGAAGATAGGAATACTTCTAAAGTGCACAAACCTACTTCTCAACTAGTGAATGAGAACAAAAGATGCTTAGTACCACCATTAGGGACATCCTTTTTATTTATTTTTTTATTTTTTATTTTTTTTTACTCAGAGCTTTACAGATAGATGTGAGAAATATTAAGAAGCAACTGACTAAAAAGCTGCCTTTTGGTTTATTCATTTTTCAACTAATTTCATCATTTTTCATTTGTTTCTCTCTATTAAGAGCCAATGCAACAAATTGAAATTCAAATAAATTAAACTTCGGGTTTTTAGTTCTGTTTCTAATTTATGGGGTAATCTTTCCCTCTGTGGAAATGAGCTTCTTGATCTGTACAAATGTTGCGAGTCAGACATGGTTTTTTTGGTGTAGAGAACTTCCTTTACCAATGCAGAAAAGTATCTGCTCTGTAATTTGTCATAGAAAATGGCCTGGAGTATGGAAAAGTTAAGTGACTTGCATAGGGTCAGGCATCTAATGTTTGTCTGAGACAGGCTACCTTTCTATCCACTGTAATGCACTGCCTGCCTTTCCTATATCTGGGAGAAACCTTTCACTTCCTAAATGTTCTGACTACTTAGTTAATCAAAGTAAGTATGAGAAAATACCCTACCAAGTAGTGTTTCCCCTTCATATACACAGGGAAAGAGAAAACTGTATGTGTGTGTTATGAGAAAAAATGAAAAGTTTCCTGCCTTTAAGAAAACATATATCTTGCCCAGGTCAAGAAAGAACATGCTGCAGGGTGGAAAATCCCATCAGCTAAGTTTCCAAGGAGGGGAAGAATCAAAGAAGCTTCTCTTGTCAGCAATGCCAAAGACCCAAAATACCCCAAAAATCTTACAGAAACCAGCAGAGGAGAACCCTCAAAGAATTTTCATTTGGCATCACATTAACCTTTTTTATTTTAAGCTATACTGGGGGAGAAGAGTTAGTTTGAAATAACCAACTGAAAGTCTAATGTCGTTCCTGAGCATTTTCTTACACTTTATACAAAGTAGCCTTGATAGTAGGGATTTTTTTTTCCTCTTGTGGAATGCCTATTTCTTGTTGACTCTGGAAATAGCTTTAAAACTAATCTGGGATTTCATGCCAAAGTGGAAACCCAGGAACATGGGGGAGGGATAAGTGGATTGAATAATCATTTTACAAGGTAGAAAATATTCATTTTTTTTTCACTTCAGCAATGACTGTAGCATATGTTCAATGCAACTTTAAGGGAGTGTTTTCTTTCACACATCTGTCAGAACCAGAAAATTGTTGATGGAATAAAAGATGAAAAATAGCTTCTATAAAGTCATATTAAGAAAACTCTATTATGGACTCTGTTTGGAAAAAAAATGTATGCAGGTTCATTGATTTTTCTGAGCTTATATATTGTTAACCAGGATTGAGACCTGTTACTGGTTATGGTTGAGTGGGTTCCATAGCATTGATTGAAGCCAATTGGGTTTGCCAATGGGTATACAACCAGGAATTTCCTACAGAGGCTGGAGATTGAAATTATCATATACACAAAGGCCAGTAGATGGAAATACAAACCATGAAGGTGAAAATTCAGAGGAGATAAGTATTGGATAGCATCCATACCAGGAATTACAACATCAGAGAGACCTAATGTGAAACTAGATACAAGTCAGATTGCAGTAGTTTGTTATGAGCTTAAGAAAAAAAAGTACAAACACTGACAAGGTAACAAGAATTCAAAGAACAATGCACTTAACCTCAATGAATCTTAGTTTCCTCATCTTAAAATCAGAAGCTCCAAGTCTAAATCTATGATTCTTTGAATCATCCTGTTTGCAAATGGAAGTACAAAGACTATTTCCCAGGGCAGCTAGGTGGTTCAGTGGATAAAGCACCAGCCCTGAAGTCAGGAGAACCTGAGTTCAAATCTGACCTGACACCTAACATGTCCTAGCTGTGTGACCCTGGGCAAGTCACTTAACCCCAATTGCCCCAGTAATTTCAGGTCATTTGAACAAGAGAAAAATGACAAAGTGCCAAACGTACTGACATAATATTAAGCTGCATACAGAGACACACTGTAATACCATTAAGTTAGAGAATGACATTCAATGCCTATAAATTTTAGATATTTGACTTTGTACATGTCTTTGCTTTAGCATAGGCATATAATTTTTGAAGTGGGGTGACTTCTTCATCTAGAATTAAGATACCTTCACAATATTTTATTGCACTTAAATGTTCTTTAGAGGTGGTGTAGTTAAGTAGATATCTCTTCTTGACTCCAAGTCTAGCTCCCTTCTCTAACAATTCCTACTCATGTAAGCTGGGGAAATTTTCTGAATCATTCTCAATCTACTTCCCCATCTATAAAATGAGGTAACATCAGTACCACCTAATTCACAAAGTTGACATGAAAATCAAATGTGATTATGTAGGCTGAAGTGCTATATGTATTTCAATTAATAATAATAAGTAATAAATTAAAAAATAGTTATGTTTTTATGCTAAATTGAGCTTTCTCCTCCAGCTTTCTTTGAATCCCTTTCAGACAGAAAGCTACTAATCACCAATTTCTTCTTTATTCCTTATGCCCATGGCTAATTCTAAGCATTGGTAAACAGACTGAAGAGACCAAACATTACCCAGTCCTATAAAGGCTGTATTCTCAAGCTTTAAGGGGTAGTACTGTCTCTTTTGTTGCTAATCCTTAAAAAGTGCTTCATCCCAAATAAAATTCCTAAGATGTTTCTGGGAACATCTTGCTCTGTTGCCTCCTCCAGTATTCATGGGCTATAGGGATGGATCCATTTAGAAATAGTCTATATTGACTCTGGGCCTTCAGGCTGAATACAAACTATGTGCCTGTCTAGAATCATCTGAAATTCTTTGGGCCATGAAGATGTGCCTGGCAGGGGCTAAAAGTGTGAGCTGTGTGCTTTTACCAGTCTCTGAAGTGGACTCCTGGGGATCTGTTGAGGAAAGAAGTAAAAAGTCCAAGAGCACTGATTTTTCCAACCTTAAGGGGAGTGACAGTTGGCAATATATTTTTTTTCCTGAACAGGCTGCATTGTTTTGACTATGGCAGGCCTGCTGGGTAGAAATTACAAATCGGCTGCCAGAGTTCACTGCTGTTGAAACAATTTGACAATACTTTATATTTATATAACGCCAAGTCCTTTCACATTTTTTCATCTTGTTAGTTCTCAGAACAATCCTATGATGGAATAGACTAGCAAGGATTATTATCACTGGTCAACAAATCAAGATATCAAGGCAGAATCATTGCATAACTTGCCCGAAATTACATAATTATTTGTAGAACTGGAACTAAAATCCCATTTCTATTCCAGAATATATATATTTAAAAATAAAATATATGATCATACAGATAGAAAAAAAAGCCAATAACTGAGACAGAGAGACAGAGACCAAACTAGACAGAGACAGAGACTCAGAGAGACTGACAAAAACCGAAATAGTAAAACAGTGAGATGAAGAGAGACATGCAGAGACAGAGACAGAAAGAGAGGCAGAGACACAGGCAAAGAGATACAGAAACACACACACACACAAAGATATATATATAGAGAGAGAGACACACACAGAGAGAGAGACACAGAGAGAGACAGAGACAGAGCCACAGAGTGACAGAGACAGAGAAACAGAGAAAGAGAACGGGAGAGACAGATGTGCTTGGAGTATTGAATGAATAACAAGCAGTTTGGTGTAGTGCTGGGCCAAGAGTCAGTAAGATCCAAGTTCAATTTCTGTCTGACAATTATTACTAGGGGGTTCACAGGAGAGTTTTCCAAAGCTCAGGCTACTCTCTTAGGACTTCTCTACTAAGTTACAGAAAAGCTGTGGTCTGTAATAGTTGAAAGAGTTTGCCCACTCTTAGAAAAATATATGTGATATGACTGTATGAATTAAATGAATTTCACCTTTTAGAAGACTGGGTTCAGTATGAACAGACTCATGGAATAGAAAAGAATCTTAGGATACCTAGGCTAGCATGAAGAAAGACTTCCCTATCCCATACCCACAAACCCACAATATCTCCAACAAGCATTATCCAGTTGAAGACTTCCAATCATGGGGAACTCATTACCTCCCAAGAGGACTCATTCCATTTTTATACAGTCATAACTGTTAGAAAAGCTTTTTAGTCTTCACATCAAAGTAGAATTTTGTCTCTCTGACTTCTCTTAGTTCTGCCCTCTGGGTACAAGCCAAACACATCTAATCCCTTTTTCAAATGACAGTCTTTCAAATCCTAGAAGACAGCCATTCTCCTCTCTTCTCCCCACATCTTTTCTTCTCCAGGCTAAATAATAACAGCAAAAATAATGAATAACTTTCATCTATATTAGCATTTTATGGTTATTAAAAAAACTTACCTAGGTTGTATCACTAGATCTTCATGAGAGTTCTATGTTGTTGCAATTTGTAAAACAAATTTTTATTGATATTTTTTGTTTTATATCACTTATATTTTCTCCTCCATCCCTTTCTTTCTCTCATAGAAATCCCCTATAACAAAACAAAAATAAGCAATGAAAGAAAAAATCAGCTAAATCAGTGAACATATTAAAATGGTCTGTTATTATATGCAATGTTTTATATTCATAGGTCTCCATTTCTTCAAGGATTTGGGGCAGGGATGGGAGACACTGAATTCAAGAATGGCTATCTTCAATTAAAACAAAAAATTCTTTGACTCAAAGAAGTTAAATGGCTTAACACGAACTTGCATGTATATAGATCTTTAAGGAGCATATAGCTCTTTTTTATAAATCAACCTATTAGGGCTGGGATTATTCATTTTCATTTCACAAATGAAGAAATCAGCTTTGTGACCAAGATCACATAGCTAGTTTGGTCTCCTACACTCCTATTTCACTTAAAGACTATCCTAGATAACTCAAATTCTGTGGTTATTTTTTTAAATGCAAATGGTTGTTGGCTCCGCACAGGATTAGGATAAATCAATTTCAAAACAATGCTCATTTTCCTCTGTGCTCTCTCCTGCTTTGGTCTCAACTTCCATTTGCCTGTCATCATCCAAAGTATCTATTTACTGAATTACTAAGGAGGAGAGGATCTGATAAAGGAAGGAGGAAATGGCAAAAAGCAATTTTAACAAAATGTATTTGGGCTCCAAATAAAATTTCATCCGTTTGCCATTTGACGTTTTATCATTTTTATTTAAGTATATTACAGCTAGCCATACTGATATCAGTCCCTCTGACTGGAAACATGAAATAAAGCCTGTAAATTAGTGTATCTTAAGCCAAGGCCCTCACCACAGCTAGATGCAGACGGAAGCATCATCACCCTCTCCATTTCTATCCAGGAATAGAATCTTAGAAGCAAAGAATATTTGATCTAGGAGAGCCTGTAAAATTCACTTGGCCTAAACCCTTCAAGTTATAAATAAGAAGACCCAGAGAGGAGAAGCAACTGGCCCATTGTGTCAAATCTCACTGATAGCAAATATCAGTTTTGGAGACACAATTCTGCCAAGGGGTCAGGGAGAATGGAAGCAGGAAAGGGGATAATGGAAGGGCAAGGGTTTTAATTAAGAGCTAGATATGAACAATTTGCTAAGAAGAGGATTTCTAAGAATGGAATCTCAAAATATAGAAATATAGGAATGACAGGCTCCTGGCTTGAAATGGAGGACAACTTCCAAGAAACAATAATATATATCTAAGAAAGCATACATGCATATATACTTATAAATATATATGTATTTGTATGTATATATATGCATGTGTATGTGTGTGTGTATAATACACACAGAATGCAAAATACTAAGAATAGAAATTGAGATTGAAATGTCCAGAAGTTTAAAGGAGACAACTTCAAGAAAGGAAATGGAAATAAACTCATGGATTCAAATATAGGCAAGAAACCAAATGAACTAGTAATTCAAGGAGGCAATTTTGACTTCATCATATCAATTGAGACTTCATTGAATGAGATTCATACCTAAAATATACCTCTGGGATATTTTACTAAAGTTTAGTTTACTAAAAAGAAAAGCTATAAGTTAACATAGGTTAAAATAGGAGGGGTTGAATTGCATAATAATAAGATATAGTAAAGTGAAAAATTTCAGAAACTAGAGGAGGTAAACATGGTAAAAAAAAAGTGTGTAAATATCAGTTAAAAAACACTGAAGTGAATAAATGATTTCAGGAGTAAAATCATTAGCCTGATACTGATACTACTGACATAGCAATAATGGAATACTTCAATTATATAGATGTCTACTGGAAGCTTCTCTCTTTGAAAAGAGATAACAATTTCTTGACAATGATAAAACATGAAAAAATTAATGCAAGTTTTCTAACAACATGTGAAATTCTATCCCGATCTGATTTTAATCATCAGAGAGGAGCTTGTTAATGGGGTGGAAATGACTGAAATTTTAGGGGAAAGTAATCTCTTCACTCAGACTATGTACTGGAGGTCAAATTAAATACTTGGACTACATAACAAGAAGATGGGACTCATTGGGGTACAAAAAGTCCTGTTGTTGAGAACAGTTGAAGGCAAAAGGAAAAAGTAATGGCAAAGGATGGGACGGACAAATAATGTCATGGAAACAATGAACATCAAGAGTAGTGGAGGACAGAAGGACTTGGCTTGCTATGGTCCATAGGATCATGAAGAGCCAAAAATTACTGAGTGACTGAATAGCAATAACAAATCACTCTTTTTGAGATTTGGAGATAAAGAGGAAAGTTGAATGTATAAACTGACATACACCCAACATTTTGGGAGAGTTAATTCCAAGGTATTGTGAGGAAAGATAAGAAAGTACCCTTTAACTAAAATTCTATAGGTGAAACCAACTCATGAGGGATGAAATGCTATTATTGTTTGTATGTTATTTACTTATTGCCACCCTCATTAGATTGTGAACTTCCTGAGTGTGGTAACTGACTTACATTTCTTTGTATCCCTAGCTTGATACATACCTGATATATAATAGGCTTTTAATAAATGCTTTTTGACTGACTGTCAAAAATAGGATTCTGAATATACAAAGATAAACAATTCTGATAAGACAATAGATATCTGAAGATATCTATTCAGATTTACTAGGAAGTAATCCATTAACACAGATATTTTTAATGACATGGAACAAAATCTATGGAAATAGGAGCAGGCAGTAGAGGGTGAACAGAAATCTATAAAACTGTGCTGTAAGAATAGTTTCAAGAATACTAGTGGTCGGAATGAGTTGATACAGAAGATGAAAGCTATAGATAAGAAAAAGAAATATTTTTAAAAGCTTTTTTGTGAAAAAGAAAAGAATCAATGAGGGGAAACAATTCCTGCTCAGGGAAGATGGAATGGCAATAACATGATAGAACTACTCAACTTTTGATATCTTTTTTTTCTGCCGGAGAATGATCTTTATTGGTAATGTCACTATATTCAAGAAAATGCTGGAGAAATGATTTACCTATATTTTAATAAAGCACTTAGTAAAGTCTTTCAAAATATTTTTGTGAAAAAGACAAAAAGGTGATTGAATGATTACATAGCTTTGAAACTAATTGAATGGTTAGATCCAGAGAGTGACTGTAAATGGGTCAGCTTAAAATGAGGTTTCCCCTGGAGTATGTCAGAAATCTGGGCTTGGCCCTACATTGTTTAATATTTTAGTAAATGATTTGGACAAAGGCATAGATGATAAATTTTCAGATACAACAAAATGGTAAAAGACAACTAACACACTATATATCTTTACAGGCTATTCTGTTGGTCCAAATCAAACCAGACATTTTTTTGGGGGGGGGAGGAATAAGATCTGTGAATTTACTGCTGTGGGAAATGCCCTCCACTGATTGACAAGATAACTGTGACAAAGTATTGGAGAGTTGTCTAGGACACTGAGAGGCCAAAGAAATTGACTATGGTCACACAATTAATAGATAGGATTGAACCTAAGTCCTCTCCATGAGATCAACCCTGTATTTACTACTCCATAATGTTTTATTTAATAGCAATAAATATAAATCTTGTATTTGTATTCAAAAATTGATTGCAAAAATACCATATAAGGTATGCATGGTTAGGAAGCTATTAGAATTCCAAAGATTTCAGGATTTAGATGGATTGCAAACTCAGGGTTAATGTGTGTACAATGGTAGCTCCAAAAGTTAATACATTCTCAGGCTACATTAAGAGAGAGATACATAACTGGAGGCAAAGTCAAGATGGCAGATTAAGGGCAACCACCCAGCTGAATTCTCCCAACACGCCTCTCCAAACAACTTTAAAATAACTCCTTAAATCAAATTTTGGAGTGCCAGAACCAATAAAAGGTCAGGTTAAGATATTTTATTGACCTTAGAAAATTTAAGTGGTGAGCTGGAAAACTCTATGACATCCAAATGAAAAACAAGTCAAGAGTACATGCACACTGCAGCAACAATGACTGCAGCAGCAACTTCAGGAACTTTCAACCCAGAAATGATAAGGGAGAATCAGACAACTAGTCAGAAAGAGATCACAGGGCCTTTTGCTGACACTAAATACCACTGACATTTACTGGCAAATATGTTACCTATACACAGTTCTAGATTGAATTAAAGGGCAGAATGGAGTGCTGGTAGTCCCAGGGGATGAAGGGACCTGATCATAATTCCAAAGCAAAAAAGAACACATGCTTATAGCTGCAGGAGATCCATGACCCTTTCTGGGTA
This sequence comes from Myrmecobius fasciatus, assembly GCA_023553655.1. Lineage (NCBI taxonomy): Eukaryota > Metazoa > Chordata > Mammalia > Dasyuromorphia > Myrmecobiidae > Myrmecobius > Myrmecobius fasciatus. The sequence continues at coordinate 377,398 of JAJPUD010000027.1, forward strand.
AAGATCAGAGCACAGAGCAGAGGAGCAGTGACCATACCTCTCCTAGGATAACACCATCTTGGAAGCACCAAAAAACACACCCTCTGAGCCAACAGGGAACAAAAAATGACCAAGTGAGTCTTGTGCTGGGACCTATTGTTGACCAATTAATGAGAGCCAGAATGATGTGAGTTAAGGCATGGTCCTTGAGAAAGAAATCTAGCCTGTAAAAATCACAAGATAACTTTCTAGGTTTCAGAAATTAGAATTTACATTTCTTTGAACAGAGCGAGCATAGATAATGGTATGATACCCTTTGTGACAAAGAGGAGGAGGGAGGGAGGGAAAGAAGGAAGGAGGAAAGGAAGGAAAGAAAGACGGGAGGGAGGGAAGGAAGGAAAGGAGGAAGGAAAGGATAATGGAATGAAGGAATGAAGGAAGGGAGGGAGGGAAGGAAGAAGAGAGGGAGGAATGAAGGAAGGGGAGAGGAAGGGAGGGAAAAAGAGAGGGAGGAATGAAGGAAGTGAGGGAAGAAGAGAGGGAGGAATGAAGGAAGGGAAGGAGGAAGGGAGGGAGAAATGAAGGAAGGGAGGGAGAAAAGGAGGGAAATGTGTTCCAAATGGAATTGACTAGTTGGGTCCCCAGTGGTGCAGCCACTATTACTCACAGGTCCTTCCTTGTCCTTCCTTCTCAGAAAGGACCATGACAACAGAAAGGTGAGCCAAATTAGAGAGCTCTGAGGCCAAAAAGAAAATACTTCAACCAAGAATAACCTATCCAACAAAACTGAGTATAATCCTTAAAGATAAAAGGAAAAAAAGATATTTAGTGAAATAGAATGACTTTCAAACATTTCTGATAAAAAAACAAAACTGAATAGAAAATCTGACATTCAAACACAAGATTCAAGATAAGTATAAAAAGATAAACATGTAAGAATAATCATAAGGGATTCAAAAGTTAAACTGTTTACATTCCTATATGGAAAGATGATACATGTACCTCCTAAAACATTATCTTTATGAGTATAGTTAAAAGAATGTACATAGATAGAAGGCATGGGTGTGGACTGATTATGTTAGAATAGCTCCAAAAAAAGGGGGTTAGAAAAAGAGATGAACAGAGAAAAGGAGAAAGAGGGAGGTAGAATGGGGAAAATATTTCTCATGTAAGAGAGATATTTAAATAAGAGTTTTTACAATGGAGGGAGAAATGGCATGGCAAACAATGCTTGAATCTTGCTTTCATCAGAATTGGTTCAAAGAGGTAAAAATATATGTGCACATTCAATTGTGAATAGAAATGTAACTTACTCAAAAGGGAAATAAAAGGTGAAGGAAATAAGAGAAAGCAGGAGGTGATTTTTAAAAAGGAAAGATTAAGGGAGGAAAAGGTTAGAAGCAAAATAGATTTTTGAGGAGACAAAGGACAAAAGGAGAGAAAGAAGAAGCAACAGCAGAAAATGGGATAGAGGGAAATACACAGTAATCATAACTCAGAATGGAAATGGAATAACCTCACTCATAAAATGGAAACAGCAGAATAAATGAGAAACCAGAATTCAACAATATGCTATTTACAAGAAATATACTTGAAACTAAAAGGCATACACAGAGAGAGTTAAATAAAAGACTGGAGAAAAATCTAATATGTTTCAAATGAAGTAGAAAAAAAAGAGGTTTTGAAAAACTATTTGGAATTATATATAAGGGCTATGAAAATGTGCATATACCTAGATTCAGAAATATGTCTAGTAGGTCTATATCCCAAAGAGATAAAAGCAAAAGGAAAAGAACATATAAACAAAAATATTTATAGAAGTTCTTTTTGTGATGGCAAAGAATGGAAACTGAGGAGATGTACATCAGTTGGGGAATAGCTCAACAAGTTGTGAAATAATGATTGTGATGAAGTACTATTATGTTGTGAGAAATGATATGGTTGAATGGTTTTTTAAAAAAAACATGGTAAGACCTATACAAACTGATGCAGTAAAGTGAGAAGAATAGATCACTGTTCATAGTAATGGCAATGTAGTAATGATGATCAACTCTTATTTGGCTACTCTGATCAATACAGTGATCCAAGACAATTCCATAGGATTTTTGATGAAACAAATCATATCAGCTTTCAGAGAGAGAGATCTGGTGAATTCTGAGTAAAAGTTAAAGTAATTTTACTTGAAAATTCAGATGGAAGGTCTATGAGAAATATCTAAAAGTTGAAAAAAAATTTATGCTGGATTTCAAGGGGAAAAAACAGAACTTTTCTAATCTTAGAACTTTCCAAAAAAAATGGATCTGCTTCATTTGGTTAGCTCCTTACTGTAGATATTCAAAAGCTGGAGAACCACTTGTGGATATCTTAGAGGAAATTATTTTTTCAAATATAGATTGAGCTAGATGGCCATTATGAGCCTTTTTAATTCCATAATTCTATGAATCTATAAGCAAGGATAAAACTAGTGACAAAATCAAGTCAGGATTAGGCCTTCATTGGGGTGCCAAATCCAAAGAGCTGAAATAAACAGGAAATTCAGTTACAGGAAAGGTGACTCAAGCTAATAAACTGGTATTCATTTAGGAGATGAGACAGAGGATGTGTTGGATGGATTGATTATTTTTCTGATTTAATCTATCTAATAAAAATTTTGATCTTTTATGATAATCATATGTATTCCCTTTGTCTCCCCTAAGTTCTTGGGCTAATATTGTCCCTGGGCAGATTCATTCTATTGCCTTCTAACTCCAGTTAGTCTCAACACTAGTAAGGATATGAGCTCAGACAAGGTCACAGAATGGCAGGGCCAAGACTCACATCTAGACCTTTGAATGCCAAGTCTAGGATTCTTTCCATCTCTAGGTATTCATAACCTTTTTATATCATGGACATCTTTGGCAGTCTGGAGAAGCCTATAAATGCCTTTTCAAAATTATATATATATATATTTTCTTTTTTTTATTAAAGCTTTTTATTTGTATAACATATGTATGGGTAGTTCCCCAACATTGATCTTTACAAAGCTTTCCATTACAACTTTTACCCCCAGTCCCCTCCCCTACCCTAGATAGCAGGAAGTCCACTACATGTTAATAATGTAATAATAGTTGACAAGTTGTGTAAGAAAAATCCTATCTACAAGAAAAAAAAAGAAAACCAGAGAAAGGCAACACAATGCAAGCAGACATCAATAGAGATCATGAAAATGTTACGTTGTGGTCCATATTTCATATCCCTCTCTCTGGGTCTATATGGTTTTCTTCAGTGAACAATTGGAACTGGTTTGAGACATTTCTTTGTTGCAGAGAGCCATGGACATCAAAATTGATTGTCATATAATATTGTTGTTGCCGTCTATAATGATCTCCTGGTTCTGCTCGTTTCACTCAGCATCAGTTCATGCAAGTCTCTCCAGGCCTCTCTGAAATCGTCGTGCTGGTCATTTCTTACAGAACAATAATATTCCATAACATTCATATACCATAATTTATTCAGCCACTCTCCAATTGATGGGCATCCCTTCAGTTTCCAGTTTTTAGCCACTACAAAAAGGGCTGCCACAAACATTCTTGCACATGTGGGTCCCTTTCCCTCCTCTAAGATCTCTTTGGGATATAGGCCCAATAGAAACACTGCTGGGTCAAAGGGTATGCACAGTTTGATAACTTTTTGAGCGTAGCTCCAAATTGCTCTCCAGAATGGTTGGATCCGTTCACAGTTCCACCGACAATGTATTAGTGTCCCAGTTTTCCCACATCCCCTCCAACATTCATTGTTATTTTTTCCTCTCATTTTAGCCAATCTGACAGGTGTGTAGTGGTACCTCCGAGTTGTCCTAATTTGCATTTCTCTGAGTGATTTGGAGCAACTTTTCATATGACTAGAGATGGTTTTGATTTCATCATCTGAAAATTGTCTGTTCATATCCCTTGACCACTTATCTATTGAAGAGTGGCTTGAATTCTTATATATATGAGACAATTCTCTATATATTTTAGAAATGAGGCCTTTATCAGAACCATTAAATGTAAAGATGATTTCCCTGTTTGATGCTTCCCTCCTAATCTTGTCTGCATTAGTTTTATTTGTACAGAAACTTTTTAACTTAATATAATCAAAATTATCCATCTGGTGTTCAATTAGGACTTCCAGATCTTCTTTAGACATAAATTTATTCCATCTCCACAGGTCTGAGAGGTAAACTATATTACGTTCCTCTAACTTGCTTACAAAATCACTCTTTATATCTAGATCTTGAACCCATTTAGATCTTATCTTGGTATGTGGTGTTAGGTATGGATCAAGCCCTAATTTCTTCCACACTAGTTTCCAATTTTCGCAGCAGTTTTTGCCGAACAGTGAGTACTTATCCCAAAAGCTGGGGATTTTGGGGTTATCAAACACTAAATTGTTAAGGTTATTGCCTAGATTGTCCTGATAACCTATCCTGTGCCACTGATTGACTGCTTATTTCTTAGCCAGTACCAAATAGTTTTGATGACTGCTGCTCTATAATATAGTTTTAGATATGGTACAGCAAGGCCACCTTCAACTGCCTTTTTTTTTCATTTATCTCCTTGAAATCCTTGACCTTTTGTTCTTCCAAATGAACTTTGCTACTATTTTTTTCTAAATCTGTAAAATAATTTCTTGGGAGTTTGATTGGTATGGCACAAAATAAGTAGATTAGTTTTGGTAGTATTGTCATTTTTATTATGTTTGCTCTGCCTACCCATGAACACTTAATGTTTTTCCAATTGATTAGGTATGATTTTATTTGTGTGGAAAGTGTTTTGTAGTTTAGTTCATATAGTTTCTTACTTTTCCTTGGCAGATAGATTCCCAAATATTTTATCCTATCATCTGTTATTTGGAATGGAATTTCTTTTTGTATCTCTTGTTGCTGAACTTTGTTGGTAATATATAAAAATGCTGATGATTTATAAATAAATATATTTATATTTATTAATTTGGAATCCTGCCACTTTGCTAAAGTTGTGAATTGTTTCTAGTAGTTTTTTAGTTGAGTCTCTAGGGTTCTCTAAGTATACCATCATGTCATCTGCAAAGAGTGATAATTTGGTTTCTTCATTACCTACTCTGGTTCCTTTTATCTCTTTTTCTTCTCTTATTGCTAAAGCTAACATTTCTAATACAATATTAAATAGTAATGGTGACAGTGGGCAGCCTTGCTTCATTCCTGATCTTATTGGGAATGGTTTTAGTTTGTCTCCATTACATATGATGCTTGCTGATGGTTTTAAATAGATGCTACTGATCATTTTAAGGAAAAGCCCATTTATTCCTATACTCTCTAGTGTTTTTAATAGGAAAAGGTGTTGGATTTTATCAAAGGCTATTGAGATAATCATATGGTTTTTGTTAGTTTGGTTATTAATATAATTATTTATGCTGATAGTTTTCCTAATACTGAACCAGCCCTGCATCCCTGGTATAAATCCTACTTGGTCATAGTGTACTATCCTGGGGATGACTTTCTGTAATCTCATTGCTAATACCTTATTTAAAATTTTTGCATCAATATTCATTAGGGAAATTGGTCTATAGTTTTCTTTCTCTGTTTTCACCCTACCTGGTTTAGCTATCAGCACCATATCTGTCTCATAGAAGGAATTTGGCAATATACCTTCTGTCCCTATTTTCTCAAATAATTTGTGTAGTATTGGAATTAATTGTTCTTTGAATGTTTGATAGAATTCACATGTAAATCCATCTGGCCCTGGAGATTTTTTCTTAGGGAGTTGATTAATAGCTTGTTCTATTTCTTTTTCTGATATGGGGCTATTTAAATAATTTATATCCTCTTCTGTTAACCTGGGCAATCTATATTTTTGTAGATATTCCTCCATTTCATTTAGATTATCAAACTTACAAAAAAAATAGATTATCAAACTTACTGGCATAAAGTTGGACAAAGTAACTCCTAATTATTGCTCTAATTTCCTCTTCATTGGAGGAAAGTTCTCCCTTATCATTCTTGAGACTAACAATTTGATTTTCCTCTTTCCTTTTTCTTATCAAATTAACTAAAGGCTTTTCTATTTTGTTGGTTTTTTCATAGAAAAAACTCAGTTTTATTTATTAATTCAATAGTTTCCTTATTTTCAATTTTATTAATTTCTCCTTTTATTTTTAGAATTTCCAATTTGGTATTTAATTGAGGGTTTTTAATTTGTTCTTTTTCTAGTTTTTTTTAATAATAAGCCCAATTTGTTGATCTTTTCTTTCTCTATTTTATGCAAGTAAGCATCTAGAGATATAAAATTTCCCCTTATAACCACTTTGGTCGTATCCCACAAATTTTGGTATGTTGTCTCCTTATGGTCATTCTCCTGGATGAAATTGTTGATTGTGTCTATGATTTGCTCTTTCACCCATTCATTCTTCAGGATTAGATTATTTAATTTCCAATTAACTTTTGATTTATTTTCTCCTGGCCTTATATTGCATGTGATTTTTATTGCATCATGATATGAAAAAGATGCATTTACTATTTCTGCCTTTCTGCATTTGATTTTGAGGTTTTTATGCTCTAACACATGGTCAATTTTTGTATAGGTTCCATGGACTGCTGAGAAAAAAGTAAATTCCCTACTGTCTCCATTCAACTTTCTCCATAGATCTATCATACCTAGCTTTTCTAACAATTGGTTTATCTCCCTAGTTTCTTTCTTGTTTATTTTGTGGTTTGATTTATCTAGTTCTGAGAGAGCAAGGTTGAGATCCCCCACTAGTATAGTTTGGCTGTCTATTTCTTCTTGCATCTCTCTTAATTTCTCCCCTAGGAATTTGGATGCTATTGCACTTGGTGCATATATATTTAGTATTGATATTACTACATTATCTATGGTACCCTTTAATAAAATATAGTTTCCTTCCTTATCTCTTTTGATTAGATCTATCTTGGCTTTTACTTGATCTGAGATAAGGATTGCTACCCCTGCTTTTTTTTGTTCACCTGAAGCATAATAGGTCCTGCTCCAGCCTTTTACCTTCATCCTATATGTGTCACTATGTTTTAGATGTGTTTCTTGTAGACAACATATTGTGGGATTCTGGTTTTCAATCCAGTCTGATATCCGCTTCCGCTTTATGGGAGAGTTCATCCCATTCACATTCACAGTTAGAATAGCTAATTATTTATTTCTTGCCATCTTATTTACCCAAGTTATGTTTTCCCCTTTCTCCCTTCCCCCCTCCTCAGTACTTTGCTTTTGATGACCCCCTCTCCCAAACAATCCACCACCCTTTAGATCCCCTCCTCCTTTTTTTAACTCCTTTCCCCTGATTCTTCTATTTTCCCTTCTAATAATTCCCTTCTAATAATATCCCTTTCTTTTTCCTCCTTTCCCTCCCACTTCCCTCTAGCAACAGACAAGTTTCTATGTGAAATCAAGTGTCTGATATACACTTTTAGAGCCCAACCTGATGAGAGTAAGATTTACACAATGCTCATCTCCCTCCCCTCTTTCTCTCAATTATATTAGGTTTTCTTTGCCTCTTCAAGAGATTTTATCTTGCTTTTACCTCCTTTTTTTAGATCTTATTTTACCACTTTTTTCCTCTTTTCCCCAGTATGACAACCTTTCCCCCTCTAGTTTTCTTTTTCATATTATCAAAGTAATATCTAGTTAATTATACCCCCAAACTTTAAGTATCCCTATAGTAGAAATAAAGTTTTCAAGAGTCCTTTCCTTTTTACCTTTTTATGCTTCTCTTGAGTTCTGTGTTTGGAGGTCAAATTTTTTGTTCAGATCTGGTCTTTTCATTAGAAATAGGTGAAATTCACCTATATCATTGAATGACCATCTTCTTCCCTGGAGGATAATGCTCATTCTAGATGGATAGGTTATTCTTGGTTGTAATCCAAGTTCCTTTGCCTTTCGGAATATCTTGTTCCAGGCCCTTCGATCCTTCAATGTGGAGGCTGACAGATCGTGTGTGATTCTAATTATTGATCCTTGGTATTTGAATTGTTTCTTTCTAGCTGCTAGCAGAATCTTTTCCTTGGTGCGATAGTCCTAAAATTTACCCACGATATTCCTTGGAGTTTTAATTTTGGGGTCTCTTTTAGGAGGTGATTGGTGAATTCTTTCAATGGTGATTTTGCCTTCTGATTCTACAATCTCAGGGCAGTTTTTTTTCAGGATTTCCTGGAAGATAGTGTTTAGATTCTTTTTTTCATCATGGCTTTCAGGAAGTCCAATAATCCTTAGATTGTCTCTCCTAGATCTATTTTCCAAGTCAGTTGTTTTTCCTAGGAGATATTTCATATTTTCTTCTAATTTTTCATTTTTTTTGTTTTTGTTTGACTGATTCTTGAAGTCTTATTGAGTCATTCACTTGCATTTGTTCAATTCTTATTTTTAAAGTGTTGTTTTCTTCAGTTACCTTTTTAAGCTCCTTTTGTAACTGGCCAATTGAATTTTTTTGTTCATTGCCCTCTTTTTCCACTTCACTAATTTTGTTTTTCAATAAATTGGTGTCTTTTTCATATCTCTTTTGCAGGGCATCATATCCTTCTTGCAAGATATTGTATCCTTCTTGCACTGATTTCAATTTATTTTCCCATTTATCCTCCAGCTTTCTTATGAGGTTCTTTATGCAATCTTCCAGAAAGGCCTTTTGAAAAGGGGACCAGTGATGGTCCTTGCTGATTTCCTCTGGAGTGTTGTCTAAAGTAACCTCAGGATCTGGGGTCAGCTCTTCTCTGTCTCGATAAAAGCTGTCTATGGTGAGAGCTCTCTTTTGCTTCTTCATTTTTTTTTTTAGACAGCATGTTTATCTCTTTAAGGTTTGGAAAAACCGAGGCTAAAGCTCTTTGCCCTGGGGCACTTCGGTGAATTAACTTAAGGTGCTGGGCTGGTGGGAGCTAGGACTAAGTCCGAATTACTCCTTAAACAAGGCAAGTCTGCCAGAACACCTTCCCCCAATCAGGGCAGAGTGTCCCGAGTGCCTCAGATAAACTCCAGGTGTTTGGAATTTGGAGTTTCGAGTTTCTGCCAGGATGAGCTGAGCTGAGTCCCACCCTCACTTCTGGCCTATACTGGAGTCTGCTTGTTTATCCTTCTGTCCGAGTTAGACAAACCTGATATTAAGGTCTTCAGAGAGCAGTGTCCAAATATTTCTGAATTCGTTGACTTGAAGATCAGTTCAGAGGCTTATTTTATTGTTGGTTTGAGAGAAGATCGGAGGAGGACACAGAGAATCACGTTTTCACTCTTCCCCCGGAAGTCCCAAAATTATATTTTTAAATATACAAAATAAAATATGCAATGATTTCAACTACATTTAGGAATATATTTCACATAAATATGCAAAACATAAGATCATCTTTCATACATGCACATAAAACAAGTTCTTGAATCCTACATTAAGAACCCCTGCATTAGATTGTACTATCTACTAATCTACTGAAGACCTTCTATTTTGCTTAAGTCTGTGTTTAGATTTATTTTGGGTTAAGTATGTATCTTCAAAAGGTTTCACGTTAATTAGAAAGAGTGTCACTAAAGCATTTATAACCATGTATACATTTGACACAGATTAAGAGAGACCTCTCCTCTCCCACAAGAGGGATCTTTTTTCTGGTCTGATGTGGACCCAGATTTATCATGGAGGTATCCTGAGCCCAAAGAGGGAGGATGGAGTCAGCTCTCTGTCTCTCTGATTTTGTCTCTTTCTGTCTCCATCTCTTGTTCCCATTTTCGCTTTAACTTTCTCACTCCCAATATCATTCTTTCCCTCCCCACAATAAAACACCATAGAATTCTTTACATCAAAGCCTATTCATAGTATAGGGTCTCCAAAATCATAGGAAACAAAATCACTTGTAGAAAGGATATTCAATGTACAATAGGGGTAGGATGCTACAATACCTGATCCTACAACTCTCAAACTGGGAATATCCATTTCTCTAGACCCATAATCACTAGTACGTACTCAGAGAAGGCAGAAGAAAGTGTCCAGATTTGCCTGGATAAACAACTTGCGCTTATTATCATATACTTGCAGCCATCATTACTGAAAGATCCTGTCTCCTCTGCCATCTCTCCTACTAAAAGTTCAAGAGAGAGAGAGAGAGAGATAGTACTGTTTATACTTTAGTTCCAAAAGTAAAAAATTTACTTTGTCATGTCATGTATATTGACTTACAGGTATTAACACAGAAAACTATTGCTTAAGTTCATTCCCCTTCAAGATGCCTCTATCACTCTTTACCCACATTACACCAGGATGTGATTTAAACTTTGGGTATCTCAGGGTCCCCATGCATAAAAGAAAGCAGTTATATAATAGATATCACAGAATAATTTGGAAAATTATTATCCATTACCACCTGTAGCCCACCCTGATGAGTATCTATACTATACTTCAAAGCCAGTCAAGCAAAGGAGGATTCATAACCTTCCTCAGTAGCCTGTTCACTGCTCTTATTGTCAATAAATCCTCGTTCGTTGACTACCTATCTAACCTCAGCTTTAGATACTCTTTTTTTTCTTGCTCAGAATAAAAACAAAAATGGCCTTCTAACCAACATCCTTTTTTGCCAGATTTTTGCTTCAGCCATCTATTTTTTCAGTATTAATAATAATTGATATTATTATTTATATATATATACCACAACTTTGTGTGTTGTCTTATGCCTATGTGTTATTTTAGATTAATTATTTTATTGGATCATATAAACTTGTAATAATTATAACAATAATAAAAAACAGCACTTATATTGCATTTTAAGATTTGCAAAGTGCTTTATAAATGTTATCTTAATCGCTTCTCACAACTTTTAAGAAGTGGATGCTATTATTATTTCTGTTCTACAGATAAGGAAACTGAGGCATAGGGGTAAAGTGATTTGTCCAGAGTTTTCTTACTAGAAAACTATATATGCTGTCTATAGCTTCCTACTTGGTTTATTTCTCTCCCCCTCCAACTCATCTTACACAGAGAAGGATTTTCCTAAACCATGTCATTCAATAAACTTCAGTGGTTCCCACATCCACTAAGGTCAAAAGTAAATGTCTCCACTAGGCATTGAAGGCCCTTCACCATCTAGTTCTGAGTGATCTTTCCAGGCATAGTGCACATTGCTCATTTTATGGTTAAGTCAGATTGATCTTCTTGCTGGTCCTTGAATGGCATTGTGCCTCTCATTTCCTGCCTTTGATCAGATTGTGGTATTAATTCCTTCCTCCCTTTTGCTTCTTAGAATGTCTACTTTCCTTCAAAGTTCAGCTCAAAGGGTGGCTCCTAATGAGGCTTTTTCTGACTTCCCAATTGCTAGTACTCTCCAATTACCTATTTATTATGATAGATTTTGTTAAAATAATTATATTCATTGTTGTATATCTATATATAACATATATACACATGCATACACACATATACTGTGTCCACTCTTATTTAAACTCCTTAGAGAGAAGAGATGATTTCTTTGTATCTTTGTAACTTCAGAATGTAACACTGTACATTTCACATTATAGATGGCACAATAGATAAATAGAGCACTGGAACTGGAGTCAGGAAGATCTGAGTTCAAATTAGCCACAGAAACTTACTAGCTGTGTGACTCTGGGCAAGTCACTTAATCCCTGACTGTACAAAATTGGAGAAAGAAATAATAAATCATTGCAGAATCTCTGCCAAGAAAACTCCAAATGGGGTCACAAAAAGTTGGATGTCACTGAAATGACTGAACCATCACCAAAACAAAAATGTTTATTGATTAATTAGTCCTCTGTTTTCTCATCTGAAATGAAAGCATTAAACTGGATGGCCTCTCAGTTCCAAGATTGTTTATCAGTTATATTCCCTTTCTTGAACCTAATGGAGGATCATGTAAGTGTGTGAATATGTGTGCATACAAATACACCTAACATACACACACACACACACACACACACACACACATATATATATATATATGTATGTATACATTGACCAATTCTCATGGTATTTATTATATATAAGTGATTATTCTGATAACCTCTCAAGGATTTTTCCTGTCCCTGGACTTCTCAGACAGCAAGTTTCTTTGTGTTATCCAATTTTAGAGACACATGAATTAAAAACCAATCAAATTATGTCTGGACTGAAATCCTTAATTCCCACATATGGTAATGAGAGCTTTTGGGTGACTTTCCCTGGCCCTACCATTGCCTGCACAACAACATCCAAATTAGAAAAGCCATCATAAAGCCCTGGAGAAAATGCCATTTGTGCAGAAAGTGCCTCTTGACAAAGTGTTCTGTTTGGCTAAATTAAATCCTGTTGATATTCCCCTATTGCCCAGAGAACATTTCCAAGATGAGAAAACATTTTTCAAGAGCACATTGAGAAAATGAGTCAATTAACTTTTTTTAAAAAGGGGAGGGGAAACGGGAAGGAAAGAAAGAAGGGAAGAGAAAGAAGAGGAAAGAGAGAGACAGAGAGAGAGAGAAAGAGACAGAGGCAGACAGAGACAGAGACAGAAAGAAAAACAAAGAGACAGAGGCAGACAGAAACAGAGACAAAGACAAAAAAGAGAGACAGACAGAAAGAAAGAGGGAGGAAGGGAGGGAGAGGGGAGGGAGGGAAGGAGAGAGAGAATTAAAAAGAAGAAAAATAAGTGTCTTTTATTACTATTCACCACACTCATTTTCTCTTTTTTTCCTTTTTCTTCCCTCTCCCTACCTTCTCCTTCTCTATGTATTTAAGGAATATTAAAGGAAAGATACAAAGCATTTATTAAATAGCTCCCATTTCCCTCTGTAAGGGTGTCACAGAGAAGAGGAGAGACAGAAATGATGAAACACTCTTTTCTATCTTTTACCCATTTCATCCATTTCTCCTAGCTTATTTCTCACCACCATCACTACCACCATCAGCAGCAGCAGCAGAACAATAGAAACAGAACTACATTACATAGAAGTGATTCAACATGCATGTTAGAAAGTATAAATATGGGACAAATCACATAAGATCATAGGATGATAATTATGGGTTTAGAAGGAACATTTGAGATTTTCCATGTCAACCACATCATTTTACACAGTGGGAAATTAAGGTCCAAGAGAGATGCTTACAGGACACATTGTGAGTCCAATAGGCACAGGTCCTCTCACCCCAAACTCATTCTCTTTCCCATATATTGTGATGTCTGCCATACATCCCTCATTTATAAGATACTTTTACACCTACCATTGCATCTTACCCCCCAAAAAATTGCTATTTGCTAATGACAAATACATCACTGGACTTAAAGACACTATGCTGAACTTTCAACATCTTTCACAGAATGCCAGAATTGGAAGGAACATCTTATCATATAGTCACTGCCATAAAGTGAAGTCTGATACAGACAATATCCTGAACAGTCATTCATCTTCTACTGGATACCCTCCAGTGATGGGAAATTCCCTCCTTCCCAAGGTAAAGCTATTAAATGTTTCTAAATCTTCATTCTTACCATTTTTCCTTATTGAAACAGAATTCTACTTTTCTTTACATGCTCTGTTAGACTTAAGCAAAATTAGTCTAACCCTTCTCCTTTCATGTCGACCCTTCAGATCACAAAATTTAGAGCAAACATTATAGATAGTATTATGTGTGTGTGTTTGTGTGAATGTATGTATATATAAAACCATTTAAAGTTTGCAAAGTACGTATGTATGCTAACACATTTCATCCTCAAAACTTTCCTGTGAGGTGGGGATTTTTGTTATCCCCAATTTACAGGTGAGGTAACAAATGAGGAAATGGAAGTGGAGGTGGTATCTTGACATCATCCCCACTCCAATTTTAGAGATAAAAAATTAAACTTCAATTCAATAACCATTAAGCACTTTCTATAAGAAAGTCAATCCTCCCTGCTAAGAACTTCAAGGAATTTGATTGTCAGGGCATCAATGCAATTGAGAAGTAGCTCAGGAAGGCTCATTAGTTCTCCAGTATGTCATCACCTCCAACCCCGTTGCAATATATTGAGTGCTGCATTCCTAAGCTCAATTTCTAATCTTTTACAATGAAAAAAGGTGAGGGGGTTAGTAATGGTCTTGATGATGTGAAATAATTTGGAATCTCTCTAGTGTAGTAGTAAAAAAATCTAAAATTACAAATATGGGAAGGTGGATGATTTTTTTTTCTTTTGTTACAGCCATAAATGAAGAGCTGGAAGGCATAGCGGTTGTATGGCTTGTTTTTTGTTGTTATTTTGCTTTAATTTCTTGCAATCAACCATTAGTATGATGCAGAGCAAAGTAAATGGAATCTGGAGGACATCTCCCACAAGGACTACTGAAAGGTCACAATGATGGATCAGCTATTGCTTTAGAGTAATAATGTCTGCTTGTATGTAATCCTCTTTTGATGGTAGAACCAGATCAAAATTTAATTGGGAAATATTTAACAAAATAATTAAAAATACAATAAAATATAAATATATTGTGTGTAGTTTTCTGAGTCAATATGCACTTGCCAGGATCCTTTTATATAGTTTATATATATGTGGTGTGGGTATATCCACACATAGGTATATACATGCATATATATATATATATATATTTGTATATAGTTGTCGTTTTCCAAAAGTTGTGTCTAACTCTTTATGACCCCATTTTGGCTTGATTCATTTTATAGATAAGGAAACTGGCACAAACACAGTTAAGTGACTTGTCCACAGCCAGACAGCTAGTAAGTATCTGAGTTCAGATATGAACTAAGGAAAATGAGTTTTCCTGACTCCAGACCCAGGGCTCTATGTACTGTGCCATCTAGTTGCTACATGTGTATATATGTACAAAAACATCAATATTTATTTTTTAGAATGCAATTAATTATTAGCCTACATAGAAACAGTACAGTATGTGAAAAGGGTGCCCAGAAGACCTGAGTCATAATCCTTCTCAGCTTCTTACTACTACCCATGAGACTTCAGACAAGCCTTTGGGCCAGAGTGTGTGCATTATAAAATTATAGGTCATATTTGATCATTGCTAAGGTTACTTTCAGCTCTTAATCCTTTAATACTATTGGACTAAATACGATACTAAAACAATCTTTACATGAACAGGTTTTCCTTCCATATCCATAATAAAGGACAAAATGAAACATTTAACAAGAGACTTAGTCAAATCTTTTATTCTGTAGACTGCAGTACCCTCATCCTCACTTGTAAAATGTGGTATTCTGGGAAGTTCTGGATTTAGAATCAGGAGTTCATGGATTTGTTACCCAATCCATATTTTTTTCTGTGCTTAAAAAAAAGATACCTTGTAAATAGGATTCAAAAGTATTTCAGTTCATACACGATACTGTAGGACAGGATTATAGTTCAGAAGCTAATGAGACTTATCAGTTGTGGGTTTGTGAATATTAGTTTGAGTTAAAGACAGGGAAAAAGAAAAAAAAGGTTTAGATTTGCAGCAATTCTTATATAAGAATTGAATAAGAGATTTCAAAACCTGAGAATATGTTGCCAAGGATACTTTTTAGTCTTCTTGGTTAAAAGATGGGTAAATAATGATTTCTCTAGAGTCATATAAATCCATCCTGCTTGTAATAGAAAAGTGAGTTAGATGGTCTCTCAATCCTGGGATTCTCTGCAGATTTAAGACTTTCTGAGCACAAGGATCTTCTTAGGCCAATCCTAATCCTCCTGAAGCATCCCTTACTTTCACCAGTTTCCACATTGCCTCCCTAGCTATATGCCCCTCCCGGATATACCTTTTTTATTGCATGATGGGTTTTTTTTCATTTATCCTTGCATTAATGTATTATGTTAAGTGAAATCACAAATGGTTTTCAAAACCAGCAATGCCTTTTTAAATGGCTGAGATGATCTATTACTAGTTATAGTAAGTAGTCTGAAAGACTACTTTAAAAGAACAGAGAGACAAGTCTGGCCAGAACAGAGGCAGATCAAGTTAGTCGGAGCCAGATTATAAAAAGTTTTAAATATCAAGTTAAGAAGCTTGATTTCTTAGCTAATTTTAATTAAAAATTTTGCATGTTATTTGATCCTCACAATAACCTTATTAGGTATCATTATCCTCCTTTTTACAAATGAGGAAGCTATCTGAAAGAGGTTAAGTGACTTAGCTAGAATATTATGGCTAGTGAGTGTTTGAGGCTGGACTCATTCCTCTTCTGACAATGGGAGTAATTAAAAATCCACTTTCAAAAGCAGAATTACTATGAATTTAAATCTGCCCCATCAGACTATATATAAGCTTAAATGTGCTGTGACCTTAGTGCTTACCCTCTGATTTCTCCTAGCTCCAAATTTAAAGCTCTTTCCTCATACTATCCTTTGTCTGTTCTTTTAAGAAGATTAATCTGGCAGCTGTGTGTGTAGGATGGATTGAAAGATGAGATCATTTAGGAGTCTTTTAGAGTACTTCAGGGGAGAGGTAGAGGTGTAAGAGCAGTGCAGTGAATTGGGAGTCAGATTGCCTGAGCACTCATCCCAGCTCTGACATTTATTTAACTTGTATTATCTGAATCAAACCTCTTCTTCTTTCTGTGTCTCAATATCCTCATTTGCAAAATGAGGTAGTTGAACAAAGTTATCATTAATTAGGGATCCTTTTGGGTTCTAATTCTATGACCCTAATATATTCTATGATTAAAAGTGTGTGAAAATTCACACTGAAAGTGATTTTTAAATTATTAGGTATGTCTAAATTTTAAACAATAAACTAATTTTTAGACATAAAATTATTTAAATATTTATATGCAATTTTATATTTTATGCAAAAATTTAAAATAAAGTATATGTACATGCACACATACATATGTGTTTGTATGTAGGCTTATCTACATTTTCCAATTTCAAGTTAAAATGTGTCAAAATCAAGCAGGCTGGAACAGCTAAAATGTTAGAAATGTTAAAAATGTCATTCTGAGTCGTGTTTCAACAGTCTGGCAGCAAATGCCAGAGAAGTTGAAAGTAGTAAGTTGTTGGATTCTAAAAGGAATCATCTCTTGTATGTGAAGGTGCAAGGTCTGTATTTAATAACTGTTTTGCTACTCCCTCTACTCCTAAAGGAAAAGCAAGTCATTTGATTGATTTATGAATAAATAGAATAAAGTCTTTGATTAATGATAAGTGAGTTGTAGATTGATTGGGTAAGTATTACATTTTATTTTTAGATTGGACTTGTAATTTCATTAGTTAGAGAATACCCTATGAGGAAAGTCCTTCTACCATTTCAAATGGGCACCAGCCCTATAATTTATAATCTTAGAGTATTGCCTAGAACACTGAGACTTTAAGCAATTTGCTCATGGTTACATTCCACTTCATGACAGATGTAAGAGTTGAAGCTACTACTTCTTAACCTTGGGACCATATCCCCTATGCATCCCTTATGAAACATTGACTTTTCTGCCACTTAAGTGTCTTATTAAATGGTTCCTGTTGCCAGAGGCAAGAACTCTAGGGTCAGAATATCATGCCTGGTGTGTATTTGCTAATTTGAACTGGAGGGAAGGAGGGAGGGAGGGAGGGAGACAAAGGAAGAGAGAGAGAGAGAGAGAGAGAGAGAGAGAGAGAGAGAGAGAGAGA
>JAJPUD010000027.1:394955-413052 GCA_023553655.1 Myrmecobius fasciatus
AGGAGGGGGAGAGAGAGAAGAGAAAGAGAGAGGAAGGAAGGAAGGAAGAAAAGGAAGGAAAGAAAGAAAGAAAAAAGGGAGGAAGGAAAATGGAAAAAAGAAGAGAGAGAGGGAGGGAGGGAGGAAGGGAGGGAAGAAGAGACAGATAGGAATAAAATCATGCAGAGCTAGGTGAATGGAACCAAAAATAATTTCTACAGAAATATTTATGAAGACAAACAGTTTTGAAATATCTAAAAACTCTCATCAGTACAATGACCAATCATGATTCTAGGGGATAATGAGAATGATGATAATGATAATAATGCACACATGTATGCTAACCATCTTCTGATAGATATGTGATGCACTAATGAAGCAAATTGAGAAATATATTTTTGGACATAGCCAATATGGGAATCTTCTTTTTTGCACTATGCATATAGTCAAAGCAATATTTTGTTTTTCTTTTTCTTTTATTTCATTGTGGGTAGGAAAGAGGAATAGAAAATAAATGCTTGCTAATTGAAAAAAAATTGAAGTCATGTAGCAGATTAAATGTCAAAGTGGTGAGGAACTTCAGAGAGCATAGAAAGCAGAATATATGGAAATAATTGGCAATGGAAAAGAGCCATCTGCTGGTGCTTATGTCTGCTGGGAGGGGAATGGGCAAGGCTACTCCCTCCCCTTGGATCTGTTGATAAGCAGACACACTTTGAATATTTGCTTTTTAATCCCCAGAGCTTTGCAAGGAGTAGGTGCTTAATAGTAGTAGTTGAAATAAATTGAGGTACTTAATACTATTTGTGACAAACTATAAGAGTAATCTCCATTTCCACAAAGGCAGCCTTGAGAGCTGTCAAGACTTTCCAAGTGTAGTATATACCTGACCCCTTGTGAAGTAGCATTTTTAGGGTGCAGAAAGTTATAGGTTTGGTCATTATAGCCATTTCCAACATTTCAGGGGATTTTCCATTTAATACCAATATTTCCCAACAATTATGGAAACATATGACTAACAATTTTCTGGAATGAATAAAACCTCAACATTTTAAATTCAAACATGACTCATTTATTTTCAAAAGAATTAAGTGAAATGGTGTTTGGGAAAATACTTATCCAACTAATAATCATCAATCATTTGAGACCAACTGTAACTTTAATTCTCATCCCTGGGAAAATATAGACAATAATTTATCTTTGTTAGTTGTTTTTTAAGAGGAAATACTCATATATGACTTTATACACTTTCCTTTGAATTCTTCTTTATTAAAAGGCCAGATTGTTAACTAACATGCCAATATTTTCTTATTGTTATTGTTTGGCCCAGCCTACAATATACAACATTCACTTTAAGACTTAAAGAAAAATGTCTCTATCTTTCACACATCATCTTAAGTTTTTCCTGTGTTTTATGAACATGGAGCCTAAATTGTACTTGTGGAATGGAAAGGGTACACATGCACACTCATAAACACACATACACACACACATTATATACATACACTGAGATGGAGAAAAACTCAGAGAAAGGAGATCAAAGTAGAGGAGAGGAAAAATAGAAGAAAAGATCAAACTAGAGGAGAGGAAAAATAGGAGAGGAGAGGGAAGGGAAGTGGAGGGGAGGGGAGGTGAAAGAAAAGAGGCCCATCCTTCTTGACATATTCTCATCCATTGCCACTGATCTATCCTAGTATTATACCTTCCCTTCTACTTGTTTCTGTCCTATTTTCTGTTTCCAATGATCCCTTTTTTCTATTATCCTATAAGTATAATCATTCCCCAACGATGATTCTTGGCTTTCTTTACTTTCATCTCTTTTTTCTTGATTCTCTCACCCTTAAAATTCTTACATAATTATCCTATAACTAAACATGTAGAGGTGATAAGGTTTTAAGTGGGGGAAAAAAGAATTTGGAATTTTAGGCACTGTTGTTGTTTTTCAGTTATTTCACTTCTATTTGATTCTTTGTGACCTCATTTGGGGTTTTCTTTGCAAAGATACTGGAGTGGTTTGCCATTTCCATCTCCAGCTCATTTTACAGATGAGGAAACTAAGGCAAACAGGGTTAAATGACTTGCCCAGGATCACATAATTAGCATCTTGAGTCTAGATTTGAACTCAGATCCACCTGATTACAGGCCCAGCACTCTATCCACTGCACCATTGAGTTGTCCTGTCTTACCTGATAGATGATCATAGATTTATATGTAAAGATGCCCATACGTAGCAAGGTGATTTTTTCAGTACTCACTCATTTAAAATGGGAAAAGTTGAGTTCATTAAATAATAGCACAAAATACTCCATCTTATGAGGAATATTCCATTACATTCTTGGGATAAGGACTTTACCTGTGATTTCTCCCTCTAACATTATAAGTGAAACCTTCTCTGCAACCTATCTATCATCTTAGAACATTGCCAGAGCCCCAAGGGGCTTCTCTCATGGCTATTCAGCTAAATGTATCAGGGACAAGAAAAGGCAGGTCTTCTTGACTTCAAGACCACCTCTCTAGCCACTCTGCCATGCTGCTTCTCTAAGCATTTGGTTTATGCTTAATAACTATTAATTACAAATTTTCCTAGTAAGTGAATATTGTTATGGAGAAAGAGAATGGCATCATCTTTGCAACATAAAGGATATTATTGTCTATTTTCAATTCCAAATTTTTGGCTGTGAATAGGAAATTGATTAATTAACAACTAGAGAAAATAATCATTTATGCAGATGACAAATATTTTATACTTAAAGTAGTAAGAAAACAATTCAAAAAGTTGATTTATGTGTACAGTCTTATTTGAAACTAGGGTGGGGGGTTATTTTGAATGGCACATTTTAGTTGTAAATTATATAGTTACATACTTTGGAGAACTGACATGATTCCTTTTCTTGGCTCAGATAGGATCCAAAGCCTAGCAAAGTGAGAAGATACTTATCCTTGGGCTCATACCAGAGTCTTAAAAAATACCAACTGTTTAAATTTTTGGTTGGATTATACACCAAATCATTTCATTCCTGATACTTATTCCCATCATATTTTACTTTCAGGAAAACCCTAAAAGAGAAAGAATATGATTGAAGTTAAATCCTCTACAGAGTGTTAAGAAGGGGTTGAAGATTGGAGGACCCCTACAGGACGTCCATTTATCCTGATTAGTCCCCAAGAGCTATTTCCTGATGAAAATAGAAGCTTTTGTGGATGCTCCAGTAAGAGTGATACAACATACTTCTTGGAGGTCAAGTTAAATCAACTCAACAAGCATTTTTAAGTGATTATTATGGGGTAAATAGAGACAGCTAAGTGGCTCAGAAAATAGAGAACTGGTTCTGGAGTCAGGAACATCTGAACAACTGAACTCAAATGAGACCTCAGTCATTCACTAGCTGTGTGATTCTGGACAAGTCACTTAATCTCTGTCTGCCTTAATCTTCTGGAGAAGGAAATGGCAAACCATGTTAATATCTTTGCCAAAAAAATCCTACAGATGTGTAATTCAAGGAGTCACAAACAATAAATAAATAAATACCAACTACTTGTATTCCTACAGGACCAGGGCTTCTTACGTCACCAAAAATTTCTATTGCCCCTCCAACCTCTCTTCTTCCCCTGAACAAAGTTGTTCTAGGAGTCAAGCACCTAAGACAAAAACAGTTGAGAAGTGATGAGGGCTGGAAGGTAATGATCCAGAGAATAATGTGATATCAATTATAGTCAGACAAGGAGAAGGGGTAATGCAACCCTTGTCCCCTGTGATACATCACTACCTACCAGGGTTTTCCATTGCTATGTGGGTTGAGCTAATTTTCTCTTCAAATAAAGGAGACAGAATGGCCAGGGAACCCAATTGACCCAAGCAGCTAAGGCCATCCATGGAGTACAGGCTCTGGATTGTCCTCCTAAGCCACAACCTGTTCTGTTAGCTCTTCTAACACCCCATATTAATAAATTAAGCTTACCTTTATTCTTGTTGAATATTCTTTATGTATTAGGCTTAAATAAATCTCTTTTTGTTAACCGATGAATTATCTATGAAACCATCATTTTGTTCCAGTACTGAACTTGAAATAACAGGGTATTAGCCTGAGACAGGTCTATATTCTGTGTGTGTGTGTGTGTGTGTGTGTGTGTGTGTGTGTGTGTGTGTAAGAGACAAAAAAAAGCCCCACAAGTGGAGTAACATGATTATTAGAAGACTTATGAGACTAGGGAAGCCGAGGGCAGGGGTTGCATTGTATAATATCTGAAACCACCAAAAGACCTCAAGACAAGGATCAGAATAGAGATCAACATATGTTGCCTCCCCTGAATAAGAGCACTCCAAGGTAAAATCTTGCCTCCTCCATTCACCCACCCACTCACTCCCAGTTATTGGAACACTAAGAAGATGGATATCCCATTTGTCTCTATGATTGAATACTCTATATAACCTACTCACAACATACTTTCTACTTCATAAGAAATTTTCATCCTAAGGAAATCTGACCCAAATTATACATGTAACAGACAAAATCAGTAGTGAACTGGGAAGTAGTAATGTGGTCTGTATTTGCAGCTTTGACATGCATGATTTCAGGCAAGTCATTTCTCTTTCTTATCTTTAAATTAATAGGGTTGCACATGTACAAAAATGTTTATAGCCCTTCTTTTTGTGGTGATAAAGGAATGAAAATTGAGAGGATGCCCATCAATTGGGGAAGGACTGAAAAAATTGTGTCTTATGAATGTAATATAATAATATTGTGCTATAAGAAGTGATGAGAAGATAGATTTCAGGAAAACCTGGAAAGACTTGCATAAACTGATGCTGAGGGAAGTGAACAGAAATAGGAAAACAGTGCATACAGTAACAAGAACATTATGATCAACTTTGATGGACTTTGCTCTTCTCAACAATAGAGTGATTTAAGACAATTCCAAAAGACTCAGGAGGAAAAGTGTTATCCACTTCCAGAGAAAGAATTATGGAGTCTGAATGCAAATCAAAATATACTATTTTTATTTAGTTGTTTTTTTTTTCTTTCTCATGATTTTTCCTTTTTATTCTGATTCTTCTTTCATAATATGACTAATTCAAGAATATGTTTAATATGATTCTACATGTATAATCTATATCATATTTATTGCTGTCTTGGGGATGGGAAAGAATAGGAGGGAAGGAAAAATGGGACCCAAATATTATAAAAGTAAATGTTGAAAACTAACAAATTTTAAAATTGCACTAGACTTAACTGAGGCTCAAGAAACTGATTTGGGTTAACACAAATGAGGGATGGGGTTTGACTAGATTTATGGTTTCTTAACTTTTTTTGGTATCAAATAATTTTTTCACAGTGTGGTGAAACCTATGAGATCCTTCTCAGAATAATGTGCTTAACTGTATAAAATATATTGGATTACTAAGGAAAATAATTATATTGAAATATAGCTATTAATATATTATAAAAAGTTCACTGATCTCAAATTAATCTTGTCTCTCTATGTCTAAATAATCTCTATGGTACCTTCCAAACCCTAGGATGCTAAAAGTAAGTGTTTAATAAATGTTGAACAAATAAATGGAGTAGAGGATGATGTTGCAGTAAGCAATATTTTAAAAGACAAAGGTCATATTAGCTCTATAGGATATTGCCCTACATAGGAAGCCTGAATACAATTGAGAAGTAATTTTCCAAGTCACTTACATTTTGATTCATCTTACAACTACTTTTCAGAGCCCTATTAACTAATAAATAAATCAACAAGTATTTATTAAGCACCTAGTATGTGCTAGGGTACTTAGACACTGTGCTAGCTGGTAGAAATATAAGAACTGAATAAAACTATCTTAAAAGAGTTTTTATGAAAGCAAGTCTCTCCCTCCCTTCTTCCTCTTCTTCCCTCCCTCCCTCCCTCCTTGCCTCTTCCTCTGCCTCTCTCCTTCTTCCTATCATCCTCCCTCCCTCTTTCTCTCTGTCTGTCTATCTCTCCCCCATCTCCTGTTTCTGGTCTCTGTTTCTCTCTGTGTCTGTGCCTATGTATCTGTCTTTCTGTCTCGTCTGTCTCTCTAGGTTTCTCTGTCCCTTCACACATGTTTACAAAATAAATGCAAAGTAATTTTGGAGGGAGGGCATCACTAGCTGAGAGTTCCAAGAAAGGCTTCATCTGAGAAGTAACATTTGAGCTGAGCTTTGAAAGAACTTAGGAATTCTAAGCAATGGAAGAGAGTTGAAATACATTCCAGGTATGGGGAGGGGAACAGCCACACAGAGAAGGGAAATGAACATCATGTTTCATAAACAACATGAGGCTCATTTTCTCTGCACTATAGAATGTGTGAAATATGTCTGGAGAGATAGATTGTTGTCAAGTTAGGAAGGGCTTTAGATTTGGTATAAAAAAAAAACTGCTGCATGTGCTTTGCATGGATGATGTGTTCAAATTCCTTTTACATCAGCAGAGGCTAGAAATTCTACGAAGGATGAAAGTATCATTTGAACCAAGTCAATTCTGTTCCATTCAGTAAGCATTCATGAAGCTCTGT
Source organism: Myrmecobius fasciatus (assembly GCA_023553655.1). Taxonomy (NCBI): domain Eukaryota; kingdom Metazoa; phylum Chordata; class Mammalia; order Dasyuromorphia; family Myrmecobiidae; genus Myrmecobius; species Myrmecobius fasciatus. Next base: position 401,458 of record JAJPUD010000027.1, read on the forward strand.
ACCTACTACAAATAAATGTTTAAAAGGGAAAAGAACCCACATGTACAAGAATGTTTGTGGCAGTCCTTTTTGTAGTGGCTAGAAGCTGGAAACTGAAGGGATGCCCATCAATTGGAGAATGGCTGAATAAATTATGGCATATGAATGTAATGGAATATTGTTGTTCTGTGAGAAATAATGAAAAGACTGATTTCAGAAAAGCCTGGAAAGATTTACATGAACTGATGCTAAGTGAAGTGAATGGAACCAAGAGAACATTGTACACAATAACAAGATTATGATGATTTTTAACTGTGATGGCCTTGGTTCTTTTCAACAATGAGGTGATTCAAGAAATTCCAATAGATTTGTGATGGAAAGAGCCATCTGTATCCAGAGAGAGAACTATGGAGACTGAATGTAAATCACAGATGGCATTTTCACTTTTTTTGGTGGTTGTTGTTGGCTTTTTTTTTCTTTCTCATTTTCCCCCCTTTGATCCAATTATTCTTGTGATTTATTGTGATAAATGTGGAAATATGTTCAGAAGAATATCACATATTTAACATATAATGGATTACTTGCTATCTAGGGAGGAGGTAGGGGAAGGGAGGGAAAAAAATTTGGAACAAAAGGTTTTGCAAGAGTAAATGTTGAAACCTATCTTTGCATGTATTTTGAAAAAATAAAAAGATGTTATTATCTTATAGAGAGAATAAATGCAAAAAATCCAGATTAACATAATCTGGCTGCTATAAATCACAATAGAAATATTGGAGTCAAGGAAATCTAAGTTCAAATCCAGCTTCTGTCACTTATCAGCTTTGGGAATCTAGGTAAATCACTTGACCTCAGACTGCCTCAGTTTCAACAATAACAAAAGCACTGTAATAGTTGGATAAAAGTACTCAGACAAAAATGGAGAATCCTTTCCCTGTCAAAGTTTAAATTTTTAGGGTTTATACAAGTGAAATCTAAGTTAGGAATCCAATGAAGCCACTGAATAAATATATGCAAAAAGATGGGATAGAGACCTGAAGCAGAAGCCTCTATCTCATGAAGCTGTAAAAATTTGCTATTGACCTGTATGGAATAATAAGGAACCAGGAGACATAAGGAATCAGGAGACTCAATAACCAGTCCTGTCCATTGGAGCTCTAGGATTGTCCAGTGTCTTCGGTATTATTGGACACGAGATCACTTTCAGAAACCCAGTGCCATAGAATTTGACTTGGAAATACTGCTCAAGCTTGACATTTTTCAGGTGATGATCTCAGTGAGGTATTTTCTTTTTGCTTTGTTTTAAAGTTCTAATTCAATACTAAGAAAAGGAAATGCAATACATAAATAAAATAATTAATTTCTACAAAGGTAAAATGCAGGTCAACAGATCAACTCTCCTCTAGGTCACTGAGTTCCAGAAGGTCCTTGATTGTTTTCTCACGATGATGAAAAGCTGTTTGCACCTCTCTGGAAGGCCTGCAAAATGTTAATGTGCTATTTTATCAGGAGAGTGATGTTGGGATTAAATCATGCAAAGATTTCCCAATGATTAGCTTTCACTTTCATCTCTTAAAACTTGATGAAAATATAAATATATTCAGACCACACCTATGGATAAAAAAACTCTTCTTCTATAAGTGATTCATATTTAAAATGGATTTCCACACACACACACACATAAGCTAGTTACAAAATGAGTGAGGACCTACTTTGATTATCACACTATAACCATGGCCAATGTCAATTTTTTGATAAAGAGAACATCCTCTCCTGAGATCCCAGTCTCTTCCTGCCAAAAAAATCCAGTCCTACAAGGCCATTGGCTTTTGTCCCTATACACAGCTGACTTGTTCTCTTCAGCTACTCTAAGAGGAATGATCCTGGCAGCGTTTAAATGAGGCCTACAAACTGATAAAGTAAGGACTTCTGCACCGCTCTCCCATAGCTCATTTAATGGACTCATTAAGACTAGAAAGGTCTGTTTTCTGGACAATAAAAAAAAAAAGATTATCCAAAATCAGGGAGTCTCTAGTATTCTGTGACTGTGTTGATTGTGGCAAATGTGCCTGAAACCATTGTCCTCCTTCCCCCTCAAAAAAGTATTTGAGTGATAACAGTCCAAGGGACATTATATACTTTTTTCTACCAGGCCTGAATTAACCAATTCACTGACTGTGTTTGATAGTGTATACAATATTCTGCATCCATAGTCTCCTACTTCTGCAAAGAGGGAGGGAAATCACATTAATTCTTTAATTTTTTAAAATTTAATTCTTAATTAATCTCTTTTATTTTCCTTTTCCATTGAAAAAAAAATAAACTCTCTTTTAACAGACTGGCAAAGCCAAGCAAAACAAATTCCCACATAAGTCAATCTATACCCTGAATCTATCATCTTTATGTCAGTCCCATTACTTCCTAAGCATTATCAGTACTCTTCAATCACAATTTGTCACTAAAGTTGATCAGAGTTCTTAAGTCTATCAAAATGATTTGTCTTTCAAATGTTGTTTTCATTCTTTTTGTTTTGCCAATTTAATTCTCCATCAATTTATACAAATCTTCCTAACTTTCTCTGAAACCATCCCCTTCATCATTTCCTACACCATAATTAGATTTCATTTCCTTCATATAGAATAATTTGTTCTGCCTTTCCTCAACTGACATGTATCCTATTAGTTTTCAGTTCTTTGCTACCTCTAAAAAAACTTCCATTAGTATATTTTGTATATATTTGCTCTTCCTTTGATCTTTTAGGATATAGCACATTAACTCTTCTAAAACAAGTATGAGAGCTTATGCTCGGCAATTCTATCCATGGAATCCTTATCAATCCAGAAAGAATTGATTGAACCCAGCCCACCCTCACTCCCCAAACCCATTGTAGACATGGAAAAACTGAGGTACAGAGTGGTTGAGTAGTTCACATGGCTATGAGATTTTAATTCAGGCCTTCCAACCTTCAAGTCCAATGCCCCATCCACTAATCTATGTTGCTTCTCCGTAATAATTCATTTCTCAATCTAAGCAGAGCTACACTAGTAAGTGAAATAAATCCAACCTAAGTCTTTCCACACAAACCAGGCTTCTTTTGAAATAGTCCCTATTCTCCTCCTAACATAATCCCTGAATCAAGTAGTATTTGTGAAAAATGTACTGGTACCATGCCCCAGCACCATCAGCCTTGGACAGACCTAAATCTCTATCTCAAGTTTGCCGGCCAAGCTTACTGCAAATGCACCATAAGAGAAACACAATCTGTTCTCTTTGTTTAGAGACAAATTCTCTGGCATTCTCCCTGGGCACATCTGCACTCAGATGGTGAAGTCTTTCAATAGATGCCATGCGGGCTCTCCCTCCTCCCCCCAGCATGCAGTATGTGTATCTGAGCAGACAAAATGAACATTTATCCCCATCATGGATCACAGTTGATTATAGTTGTTGAGCAGATTGCAAATTCCCTGAAAGGTCCTATTTACTATTCTTGACCAAATCCCTTGTGTTGTCCTTGATCATGACCAGCTGTGTAGGATCCTAACTAAAAAGTTCCCAGGATGGGAATATATCCTTTCTTTTTTCTAGTCCTATAATGTCATAGCAGACAGAGCTTCCAAAAGGGCTCCAGATTTGGAGAAAGGTAGGGAATGCTGATGTGGTTTTGGAGCTTTGCCAAGTGCTGGATTCGAAGTTAGGAGATTCAGATTTGAGTTTTATATTTGTGTGGTCACTTGTAACCCATCTGACCTTAGTGATTCATTTTATTTATCCTGAGCCTCAGTTTCCTTAACCATAAAATAAATGTGTTGGATTAGATAATGAAGTGTGCCCTGTGACAGGTTTGGTGAAGTCTATGGGATCCTCAAAATTAATGTTTTTAAATGCATCAAGTAAAATACAAAGAACTACAAAGGAAACAAATTATATCGAAACAAAAATGTAATTTTTCCCATCCAACTCTAGGGACCCATAGGAATCTATCTATAGAGGCTGAGGGATTAATTTTCCTGGGTTAAGAGCCATTGGACTAAATTATCTCCTTTCTAGCTTTAGATCCTATAATATTAAGTCAAAGCCACAAATATTTCTATATTGCTTACTAGGTACCAAGCACTGAGCTAAGCATTGGGATACAAAGAAAAGCAAAAAAAAAATCATGTCTCTTAAAGAACTCGCAGTCTAATGGGGGAGACACATAAACAATTAATTACAAATAATATGCAGTACAAGCTAAATTAAAAATTATCTCAAAAGGCAGGCACTCAGATTAAAGAGGACTAGGAAAGGCTTTTTGCAGAAGGTAGGACTTTAGCTGAGACTTATCACTGCCTTCATTAAGTTTGATTATCTTTAAAGTTAAGAATTTCTTTCTATACTATATTCATATTTAGGTCTCAGGTATTCCCAGAAGCTTTAGGATTTAGGATTTTTAAAGGATTTTTTTAGGAATTAGATTTTCCTGGATATTCAATATTTCCGGATAATATCTTGTTGTTGTCATTGTTGGTCCTTCATCCTTGAAGAGGACCATGATATCAGGGAGGTGATGCCATGACATGCAAGTAAATTGGATTTAAGTGAGGGTTCACTGTCCAGTCACCACCCTCACTTTCTCCTCCAGTTTCATTTGGATCCTGTGGCAAGATATAGATCAGTATGCCTGGAGATGGCCCTGGTTACAGTGTTCCCTGAGCCTTTTTTAGCTTGTCTTTAACAGGTCCCAGTTTGGCTGAGGTGATGTCCATTTAGTGATTAAGGTTAGGTAAGAATTAAGGCAAATAATGGGCTCTTTTACTTAGTCAAAAAAATCCAGTATGGGAGGGGAAGACTCTCAGAATTTCTGGCCAAAACATAAAAAATTGATAATTACATTTACTCTGAATCAATCAGCAAACAATGACCAAGTGAGGCTGGGCCTGAGAACTGTGGCTGGACAGTCAATGAGAGTCACAGTGATTTGACTTTAAGGCTGCTTACAAGTCAGTGATTTACAATCAGCAACTTGACATATTGCTTCCTAAAAGTTGCTCTGCTAATGTGCCATTATCATGGGGAATGTACCCAACCTGGTAAGGAGCAGAGTAATGAAAACTCTTGGAAAACTGATGGCTTGGCATTATGGGGAGCCCCACAAACATTTTAACAATATTTAGTGAGTACCTACATATGCTAAATACTATATTTGACTTTTAGAGTTGATACAAAAATAGATGAATAAACAAAAAAGCATTTAAGTACTCACCAAGTACAAAGAATGGTATGAAACCTTGGAGATATCAGTAGAAAAATATGACAATTCTTACTGTCATGGAATTCACATTGTAATGAAGAATGACATATATGTAAGTTTTTAAATGCAAGTCAGATGGAAAAGTCCCATGGTCCTTAAGGTATGATGGCAAAGCATATGATGATGCTTTTCCTATATTGTCATTTTCACTAAAAAAAAATATCACTTCTCTTATTGAACCATTTTACAGCGTCAAGAACTTTGGTGGTAATAACTTTATTTTCTGAGTCTTTAGTAGTCATGGAAAAATCCACAGAAATAAAAGCCAAATGGCATTTCAACAAGGTTGTTTCCAGGGATGATGGCTGGGCTGGAAGCAGGACCAGTGGTCTTGGGAAGCATTGCCATTCATAATTCCTTTAGATTCATGGGCCATCTCCATCCAGGTCACAAAGGAGATGGCAGTCAAGGAGATTTTACTTGACTGGCACGAGTTGCTTCCTGTCTCTTCCTTAGGACGTCTTGCTGCTTTAGCTCAGATGGTGTGCCTGCCCTTTAGGTGACAAGTATTGGAGGTTGATGGCCCCTTTTCAGTAGGAATTTCTTCTTTGGATGATTGTTCTAGAGGACTGAACAAAGACTCCCCAGTGGGATCAGTAGTCAGGGAGAAATTATATTTTCTGCCCATTAGGAGTTTGTAATCCAGTTAGTAGAGGACTCGAACATTTTGAAAAAGAAAAAAACCAGGATTAAACTCAAGATTAAAGAAGAAATTTATAAAAACGAAGGAGCAGAACTGGACTAGGGTCCATCAACAGCTCTAACAATCTCTGCTCCTAAAAATTTATTCTTGTTTTCTAGAGGTTATCTCAACCTGCGCCAACCTCTCCCAGGCAAGATCGTTCTATTTATAGGCACTGCTGATAATCCAGTACCAAAGATATCCATGATAGCAGCAGCAGTCCTGTCCTCATTGAGAAATCATATCATAGAGTCATATATATTGGAACTACAAAGGACCATAGAGACCATCTGTTTAAGTATTCTATTTTTACAGAAATTTAGGCGGGGTGTGGGGGGAGAGAAATAATTTGCTCCTAGATCACACAAGGCAGAGTCTGAACCAGAACTCAGTTTTTTTCACCTTCAGACCAATTCTCTTTTCATTTTAAATTTTTATTGTTCTAATGATTTCAGGTATATAGGGAAGTCCCTATTGCAAGATAGATTAAGGCCTAATGTAAAATTTTTAGTTTTAGGGAATTGCTTTTACCACTATACCATCTTATTAAATATCAACTATGCTGAATGGTCTTTTTTTTCCTGAGGCAATTGGGGTTAAGTGACTTGCCCAGGGTGACACAGCTAGGAAGTGTTAAGTGTCTGAGGCCAGATTTGAACTCAGGTCCTCCTGACTTCAGGGCTGGTGCTCTATGCACTGCACCAATTAGCTGGCCCTGCTGAATGGTCTTTTGCAAAAATATTTTGGAAGGTGGTGATGGTAACAACAAAAACTAGCTTTCAAATTAGAGTGATGGAGGAACTCTGCCCTTCACATTCTGTCTTCTAGTCATGAGGCTCCATCCAGTTCACTGATTGATTTCTCATTTGGAAAGGTAATTGCAGAAACTAGAAGAAGATCAAAGGAAAGGCAGAAAATCCAATTTCCTGATAAACCTTGAAAGTTTGAATGGTACTCTTCTGTTTGAAATGCCCTCCATCTTTAAAAATCTTACCCATGCTTCAATTCCCACCTTTTCCATAAATTCTGTCCCCCCAATCAAAACCATGCTACTGTCCCTCTTTATTCAACTCATGCAGAATTTAGTTTGTTTCCCATCTTAGCACTTGAAAAAATTGTCTTCTACTTCTCACATCAATTATTTTATGTCTTGTCTCTTCTTGAAGTCAGGACCAAGTCATATTTCACACACACACACACATACACACACACACACGCCTTCCAAATTTCTAAGAGTGGACTCATGATTTATTGTTGTTGTTATGCAGTCACTTCATTTGTATCTGATTCTTCATTACCCTATTTGGGGGTTTTCTTGGCAAATGTACTGGAATGTTTTGTCATTTCCTTCTCCAGCCCATTTTACAGGTGAGGAAATTGAGGTAAACAGGGTTAAATGACTTGCCCAGGGTCACACAGCTAGTACCTGAGGCCAGAATTGAATTAATGAAGATGAGTCTTTCTGATTCCAAGTCTACTGCACCACAACATATAAGTTCAAGCTGATTGAGTTCTTGAAAATATTAAATTATTGGTGGTGATCATTTTTATAGTTTTACTGCAAAGCTTCTTTACAGTTAAATGCACTTGAACTAGTTCAGGCTTGTGCAAGTAAAAAAAATAAATTCTCACCATATACTGTAATGTATACAGAGGCAACGAGGTGCTACAGTAAATAGAGCCCCAGGACTGAAGTCAGGGAAACTCATCTTCCTGAGTTCAAATCCAACCTCAGACACTTACTAGCAGTGTGACCCTGAGAAAGTCACTTAAATCTTTCTGCCTCACTTTCCTCATCTGTAAAATGAACTGGAGAAAGAAAAGGCAAAAAGCTCTGATAACTTTGCCAAGAAAATCCCAAATGAGATAAGAAAGAGTTAGGCACAAGCGAGTGGCAATATATACTATTAGAAGATAGGAGGGAAAATAACAATAATGGTCAAAGGAATGAACATGAAGTTAGAAAGATTCACACATTTCAGTTGCTTCACAGTGACCTATAAGGCAGATGATGTAAGCATTATCATCCACATTTTGCAGAGGAAGAAATAAATATTCATCAATTTCAAGAGATTTGGAGTCAGGAGGTCTGCATGTGACCATGATAAAACTAAAAGCAGGAAGGGATTGTAGATCATGTATGTCATCACTTACTTAACAGATGGTAAAACCCAGGAAAATTAAATGATGCACTAAGATCACAGAGGAAGTAAGTAGCAGAGTTGGGACAAACCTAGGTCCCCTGACTATAAATCATAGGTTCAGAAGACTGGAACTAGAAAGGACCTCAAAAGTCATCTAATCTAAATCTCTAATTTTTTTTAGAAATGCAATTGAGACTTGAGATGATAAAATTATTTCCTTACAGTCACATATGTAGTAGTTAGTAAAGATGGGATTTGAAATCAGGTCCTCTGATTCTGAGACCAGTCCATTGTTCATGGTACCTACAATGATTTTACCAGGATGGCATCCAGAGACTGGAATTTATGCCCTGAGTCTGCTATTTCCTGACCATAAGCAGGTGAAAAGTACAGGGAAAAGTTAGAAAGTGTGAAAATATTTTTAGACAGTTAAAATATGTGACTAATTCATAACACCTTTACCAAATAAAATTAGGAAAGTATGTGTACTTTAAAATCTTTTAAAACCATACCTAAAAAAGCACTCTCATGTATACTTTGAAGCAAATCCCATAGACTTTCCAAGTCTCCATTTCTTCATGTAGAAATGGAAGCAGTGATATTTGCTATATAAGTGACAAGATTGTCATGAAGCTCAAATGAGATAAGATTTGTAACACACTTCGTAGCTGTTAAAAGCTAGAAATGCCACCTATTATTATTAGATTCAATTATTGATAAGCAAGCATGACAGAAACCTATTTTACTTTCAAAGTGTAAGTTCTGTTTAAAAAAACAAAAAACAGCCCACAGCTAATCACAACATGTTCCTTAGAACAGACAGCCAGTGACTATGTCTAATGTTTGTGATACAATAATCACAGTCAAACCTTTTTCTGGCTCAGATGTTTCCAAACTACAAGCTGTTCTTTTCATTCTTTCCAAAGCAGTTGGTTCATGCATGATGTTCTCTGTGACTGGTACTACCCAGCATTCTCCCAATGACATTTTTGGATCCATTAGTAATTGAAACATTCAATAATACATTTAATGACATTTATCTAACTCTTCTGTGGCCTCATTTTCACTTCAAAGTACATTGGAGTGTTTTTTTAGTTGTAACTTAAAAAAATTCTAAAATTCATATAAAGACTTTGCTAATTGCATCTGAAAGAGGTGTGATGAATGACATATTTTAACTAATAAGTATTTTCACACTTTTTGTCTTTTCACTATACCAAAAACCAGTTCAAAAACCATTTAAAACCCAGGTGGGAATCCATATTGTCCAAGGCCTTATCCCTTGGTTGTCCAGTTTAAGAATTTAAGAATATGGTAGTCTCCAATCACAGTGGCTCCCTAGAGTCTTAGAGCTATCTAGAGTCTCTTTCAGATTTAAGACTACTTTCATTCATATGTTCATTCATTTATGTATTCATTCAGTCATATGTTTATTCATTCATTCATTTATTCAAGAGCTATGTCCCATTAATCTTCTTATTTCTCATAGCACGCAGCACAGGCCTTTGCAATATTAAATGCTTAATAAGTGTTTGAAATACGGATTGATAGTAGTTAGTTATAACTACTTCCTCTCCTGCCCTCTTAAGACAAGCAATCTTCATTGTTCATTACTCTGGTCTTTGTTCTTTTTTTTAAAAATTTTGATCTCTCAAGTCTCAGGTCAACATTTTTAATTCTCTCTTCTTTATTGAAGTTTTTATTTTCAAAACATATGCAAGGATAATTTTTCAACATTGACCCTTGAAAAACTTTGTGTTCCAATTTTTTCTCTCCTTCCCACTCCCTCCCCTAGATGGCATGTAATCCAATATAAATTAAACATGGTAAAAAATATATGTTAAATCCAAAATAGGCATACATATTTATACAATTATCTTGCTGCACAAGAAAAATCAGATCAAAAAGTAAAAAGAAAATAAGAAAAAATAAAACTCAAGCAAACAACAAAAAGTGCTTCACATTTTTAATTCTCAATGGAAACTTCCTGCTGCATATTCAACAGTAACCTTTAATATCCTATTGTACTTTCTACCTCAACATATATTAAATGGAAATGTTGATACCTTTTTATCTCTCTTCCATCCCCATTTCCTCCAAGTCTACAAGAAGAACCAAAACCTACTCTATTTCTTCACCTGATTGCCCTGATACTAACAATGTCCCAGTCCCCTGTGTTCAAAATTTCATTTATCTCTGATTCTTCCTTCTGTCTTGATCCCATGTTCAATTAGTAACCAGGTCCTACTAAGTCATCCTTCATAAACTCTCCAGTCCTCTCCATGTTTTCCATTTCTAATGCCATCTAACTGGTTCAGATCAGGCTCTCATTACCTTTCACTTAGACTACAATATTCATCTCCTAATTTGTCTTCCTGGTCCTCCCTCAAATCTATGCTGCACATGCTGACAAATCTTCTTAAATCACCACTTTAATCACAGCACTTCTCTGCTCAGAAATCTACAATGACTCCCATTTCCTTTAAAGACAAGCCAAACTCTTTAGGATGGTAATGAAGACCCTTCATCATGTGGAATGTGTTTGCTTTTCAAATCTTTGCTTTCACTACTCCCTGGATGATCTCCATTCTATACTATAATCTATTCACTGTCCCACACAAAATCAATGCATACAATCTACACTCCTTGCTTTTAACTATCTTTTCTTTTCTGGTTTGGTTTCTAGACTAGAGACTAGAGATCAAAGATTGGACAGACTAGAAATGTCTGTCCCTACTGATCTTTGAAAACCTGTTCAAATGCACTTTTTCCCCCTAAATGATTCATAAGTGACCTTTTCCCTGATCCTATAATTACTTTTAAAGTGATTATTGTCTGAACTATACATCACATATGTCTTGCATTCAACTAAAGTCAACAAACATTATATAGCCCCTGACCTTCTCACTGTGGCCCCCTCGCAGATGCACCTAGATTTACGGTTTTGTTGAGAGAGCCACCTTCTTAAATCCATAGCTCTGTGCCTTCACTCATGTATTTCTCTAAACTAGAATAACTGATATAATGTAGGATTCAAAGAAAGGAATTTAATGAGTCAAAATAGCAAAGCAATAATAAGGGGAAATCTCCATATATATAAAAGGGGATAATCTCTTATAGATTATCACAAAGCCAATGGATGAAAAAACACCTCTCTCAGCTCAATATCCCAGTTCAATTTTCCAAAAACTGACTTTGTCTTATTGTTTTTCCATTCTGTTTTTTAAAAACTGTTCTTTGCTATTCCTCCATAATAATCCTGCTGATATATGCTGCTGGTTTTTTGCCCTGAAATGCTGCCACCCTCTGGTGCTGTCTTTGGCTGCTAGAATATCTTTTGCCTCAAAGGGAAGATTTATTGCTTTTTTGTATACTTAAGGACTATTTCAGCTCTTTTATTAAACAGGCTTAAAACCATACTCAGAAAGCACAAGAGCCACCTCAGACCTTTCTTTTCTTTCTTTCTTTCTTTCTTTCTTTCTTTCTTTCTTTCTTTCTTT
>JAJPUD010000027.1:413062-452367 GCA_023553655.1 Myrmecobius fasciatus
TTCTTTCTTTCTTTCTTTCTTTCTTTCTTTCTTTCTTTCTTTCTTTCCTTCTTCTTCACCATGTGAATTCTCTGTCTGCTTTATATTTAAAGTAGATTGAGAAAAATTCCTTTCAATTCCTATCCCCAAATCCATGCAAATTATCCCAGAACTTTTTTTACTAGTACTGGAGGAGCAGGGTAGAACAAGTAATCTTTTCTTTATATTCAAGGATATGCAAGTACATTTCTAATAATTTGGGAGAGGGAATATGCATGACACTTTAAAGTTTAACCTGAATTACTGACATTTTTTTCTGTTATTCTCTTGAGTCTATCTAGCCCATCAGCAAAGCAAATGTAGCTAGGATCTAGTGAAGAATCCACAGAGTCTGAAAAAATCAAGAAGTAGCCTTTATGGGAATTTTTTTGTGGAATCAAAAGCTCTCTATGTACTTTTCCAGTGAAAATCTTGTCTTTTCTCCCTCATACCAATTTCCTCCTTATGAGTAAAGTCCTAGCCAACCCCAAAGAGTTGAGTTTGGGGTATATTGAATTTGGAGTGTCATTAAGATATATAGGTGAAAATGTCCATCACCAGTTGGAATCTAAGATCAGGGCTCTGCAGTGAAATTATAGGTCTGGGAGCTATTTGCATATAGATAACTAAAACCATGGGAATGGATAAGTTCACCATGGGAGATATTGTAATCACTTTGCAGACATGTCTTCTAAATTATGCAGGAAATTATCTTACTTCTTATATCAGGTTGCATGCAAGTTCATAGAATGCAGAATTTTTTTTCCTATCTTTCTTTCTGTGTCTGTGCAATTCATATCTTACATAAAACAAAGAAAGCTTTATGCTCTTGTTCCTTAGGTAGCTAAGGATCTGCTGTCTAAAAGCATTCACAAATCCCCAAGAGCTTGTAATCTTAACTGCTCTACAGCCTGGGGATTTCCCTTGGAAATTGTATTCCCAGAGGAGCCTAGGAACTTCTCTCTTGAAATCTTCCCTCTTCTCTCTCAGACTTAATTTCTCCATTGTAATGTGTGTAGCCCTAGCTTGCCATTTTGGACAAGCTGAATTTTTGAATGTATCAAAACTTATAGGTGAATTGTAAATGTGAGACCATGATTCTGGGGAGAGATTAGGAGTGGATCATAGCTATTGAGATGGATAAACTCACCAAGGGAGAGATTATAATTATCTTGTCAATGTGTACTTTGACATCTTGATTTCCCCCATCAGAGTGTAATCTCATGGAAGACAGGAGCCATGTGCTTTGTATTCTTGCTTCTAAAGCACATAGTCAGGCTTAGTAAATGTTTGTTGAATTTTGAAATGTGATGTCAAGGGGAAAGTGAGATTTGTGATGCCTCCCTTCCATTAACTTGGCTATTTCCAACCATTATCTCCTATTCCTTATGAGCAGAGTGTGCTTCTAGAGCTTTTCAAAATTTGTGATATACCATTTCATTTTATTGCATGTACATTTCTGATGACAGGGATTTTGTTTAAGAGATATCTCAATTTTTCAAAACCAGAATCTTGTATATCTTAGAGTTAAACACTTTTATAGGGTGGGAATGTAAGATCAACTGGAAACCAACTGTCACTCCATCATTTCCCCCATTGCATCTGTGATTTCTTTGGGGGCAAGGTGCTCCCAATGAAGATACTGCTACTTCAAGGCAATTTTTTTTGTCTTAGAGAGTTGTTTGGAACACTAAGAAATGTACATACATCTACATGCACACATATGCATGTATGTATATATGCATCCATATATATGGATATATACTTCATATATATATATTATGTATATGTGTGCATATATCTATTGATTGATAGATTGATAGAAATGGCTATTATTTCTATTTATTCTGTCATTAAGGGTGACTTCCCCTCCTATTCTTTCCTTCCAACAAGGTGGGGTCCTAAAGTGGGGTCAGACTGAATCTGTCAATTATTTCATCTCTAACCACTGATGTCCTAGACCCAAAGTTCTTAACATTTTTGTTTCATGACCTCCTGTAGCAGTCTGGTAAATCCTTCTCAGATTAACACATAAAATATCCATCCAGAGACAGGCAACTAGGATGGTGAAGGGCTGGAAATTCATCCTATATAAAAATTGTTTGAAGGAATCAGTATTACTTAGTTTAAAGAAGAGTCTTGGAATGGGAGATAGAGCAGAGAGCTACTAATTTTTTAAGGGGCTCTTCCATGGAAAAAGAATTAAATTTTTTGGCTGGCACCATAAGGCAGAAGTCAAAATAGCCATAGATGTTAAAAAGAATTTAATTTAGGTTTTCAATTTTTCATACATTCATTCACTAAGTCTTCCGTCCATATGATATAGATGATTGCAGATTCAAAGAAAAAGATCAAAAATGTATTTTCTTCAAGGAATCTGAACTTTATTGTATTTCTGCAGAAGGAAAGGTAGAAAGTAGTATTATTATGAGATAGAGAAATCAGTAATAAATATATACAAAGTAAAGACAAAGTCATTTGGGGGCAAAGGGAAATGGCAACTTTATGATTTCAAGAATCTCCCTTAAGTTAACATTGCCTAGAAGTCATCAGCACTCCACAATGAAACACCTCTTCCCTGGCAGTAGGAATGGAATAATTTTATCTTGGTCTCTTAATTAGACCGGTTCTTCCTTACAAATGGAGATAATGTAGGATAAAACTCCAAACAACTAAAAGATGGGGGCAATCTTATTCAGAAGCCTTATAAGAATTCTGAAAGCAATCTGAGATTTATTTAATTATTGATGCTGGGGAAAAAAAACTTGTCAGATTGAAGGTTTGGGAATATGAAAACATATTCAAGGAGGTAGAATTCTCTTTGCATGTTTTGGTAGTTTTGACCCCAGTAAGTGGGTGGGACCATGTTCAATATATATATAACAGCTGTCAGAAAACTGAACTGTTAGTGTGACCTTGTTGCCATTCAAGGCTTAGTGCCAACAAGGGGCCATATCTGCAGAAGCCATCTTTGATGTAAAGAGACTGTCTGTGATCTGTATGGCTGGGTGTAACTCACCTGGGACCTCCTGAGTTAAATTATGAACCAGTATTTCTTAGGCCCCAAAAAGAGTTCCAACTGTTAACATCCATTTCAAATCACCCTTCTGAACTGCCTTGTATTTTTTTATAAATCTAATATCTTTTTTCTTTTAATCCCTTCATACCTTTCTAGGGTAGAATGCTACGCTAGCCAAATAACCCAATGGATTTGAAGATGTAGACTCATTTTATAATGGTGGCTGCAGGATCCCTGCCCAAAATGAAGAGTCTTACAGTTTATACTCCTTTTAAAGCACAGGTTTATATGATTGTAAAACCCCTAGGAATATGTGGCAGTATTGGAAATGCTGACACAGACATGGTCTTAACATCTTTCTTTGCATACTTCAGTGTTATTTTTTCATTATTATTATTCAAGAGAGACTCACAGTGTGCCTACCATTTCCTCTTAAATTGTTATTCTGTATTCCATGCCAAATTTATTCTTTATGCATCAACTCTTTCCTTGAGACATCTTTTCCCCTTCCAGTGAGAATTTGGCAACTAAGGCAGCTGTCCAAACTAAATTAATTATAAAAGCATATTAATGTCATCTGGATAGTGATGGAATTAATTTATTCCATAAATCTGAGAAGTCATCAATTTTGGCTGGTGAATGTAAGTACTTTGTGTCACAACATTCGTGATTCTGATGCATTTTCATATTTCCCCCAGCAAGTCTACACCATGAATATTGTCTGCAAGGTAAGCTTGATTTATGCAGTAAGGACACCTTTTATGTGTCATTTGGGTACAAACATTACACATTCTATCCTTATGAAGGATGCTTGTTAGGATGTTTATTCCTCCACGAAAAAATAAGGAACCCCACTTAAATAAAAAAATAAGGAAATGCCCTTAATATGCAGAGATACAGAATCTTCATTGATAACACTTCTAAATTGAGATTGAGGTCTTTCATGCATCTGATAGACCTGAGCAAAGTCCACAGATAATCCACAGATACCTCCCAAGAGAAACCAGAGCAATAATGCATCTTCTAGCAAAATCATGAAGTAGCTTAATAAAGATTTGTTTTCAGAACAATTTCATTTTAAGGTACCTACATTTGAACCTATTTTTTCTCCTTTGTTTCCTTAGGTTGAACCCTCCGACTCATCTATCTTTATTCAGCAAAGGCAACGTCAGTCTTCCAATCCTATGTATTTCTGAAGTTCAACAGAGCTAACATTGCATGCCTATGGGAGTCCCTGCAATTTTGGGAAAAAATAGAAATTTAACATTAAACAATTAATAATAAAAACAACTTTCATAGTAATTATATTTATATTAATTTCTATACACAAATTATTATTTCTAGTCATTACTGAATAACTCCCTATCTCAGGATTCCTTGTCCATTCATTTTGATTTATTGTCCTCATATGATCATAGTATAAAATCCATTCTTCTAGTGCTATGTTTTATTTCATAAAGCTCTGTCCCGATTCTCTTATATTTGCTAATCTTCATTGAATTATAGTAGCAATACAATGTAAAATACAATGTTATCTTTTAAATTATAGTTTGAATGGCCATCTTTAGTTTCCCATCCCCAAAGGAGTTTAAAGGGAGTTATTATAGGGAATGCTATGGGAGAGAATTCCAGTGCAATCATTATAGACTAGATGGCTTTTGGGGTGCTTTCCCATGCTGAAGTTCTGAGATCCTAAACTTGAAGTCACATGTGGTAAGGAAAAATTAGGATTGCATATGAGTTGTCATATCTGTCACTTTGACTTCAATTAGTAGACAATGAAAAATGTTGCAAAATGAAGCATGATTATTTTTAGCAAGGGTAAATGAGTATAGTAATGTAATGCAAGTATGAAAAAAAATGTTGACTGTATAATTGACCCCTTTCATAAAAGCAGAGATTGGGACAAAAGAGCATAAACCCATTATAAGCTTTCCATGTTATAATGAATTAGACTAAGTGTACACTAACTCATATTTTTTTCTGGATCTGGAAGGCATATCTGTAATCTGTAATGTGGGTAATATTTGATATGTGAATGCACAAGAGTAATTGATCTATAACTCAGTCTTAGTGAATTTCCCGGCACCCTGCTACTGAACCACACTGCCTTCCACTCATATGTATACAGTGGGACTTAATATGGTCCATCATGCCACAGAACTCAGGTAAGGAGGCAACTTGGAATAATGGGACTTTGAGCTGGGAGGAACTTTAGATATCATCTAAATCAGCCTTCTCATTTTACTAAAGAGAAACTAGAGATCTAAAGAAGTGAAATATAAGCCATGGTTATACAGCCCTTAAGTACAGATGAGATTCTAATCTATCTTCTCTGACTTCAAATCTAGTTTCCTCTCCTTGACAACATGCTGCTTCATCATATAAGTAGAAAGGGCATTTAATAAGAAGTTAGAAGTTAGAAGACCTTGGTTGGGCGCTGACTCTGCCATCTGCTAGCTGTGTGAACAGGAGTAAGTCACTTCCCACTCCTAATGACTTAGCTTCCTCAATTTTAAAAGGATTAACGTATGTGTGGAGTGTATGAGTGTTCAGGACTAGCTCCTCTGCTTTGAGGACTGGTTTTCAAGACTGTTCATCTACTTTTGGTGTCCACCTCTCACTCAACTTTTACCTGGGGCTTCAAAAAGCTATATGTAGCATGTGCAAAGACCATAAACCACTAAAACCATCTCAGCAGAAGGGCCAATCCAGGGTAACTGACCGGCCTGAAACTTGTCCATGAATTAGGGGGATTTCTCCCCAAACAACTTGAAGACTTCGCCCAGTAGAATGGACAGATGAGAAGAGATTGTGGAGCACTTAGAGCTTGGTCGGACATCAAAGACACCAAGGTCATTCACTGCATCTGGGCCATTGCCAATCATCTTGACTTTGGTCCTGTCACTGGACTTTAATGATTCTGGAAGAAAGCATGAGGTTGATGATTTTATGCTACCCTGATGTCATTGGTCCTCTTCAAAAAGAAAGGATGAGAAAAAACGACAATGGTATGAATAGAATGATCATTATGTGAATAAGATTTTATATTAAAAAATTATTGCAAGGAAATTCTTTTGTAAAATGTGAAGACAGAATCATAATTAGTATCAATCAACTGTAGCCCTGCCTCTAAGGTACTGAATTTAAAGGAAGTTTACAGCGCTTGCAGCCCTTTGGTAGTAATGAAATAACTATTAAATATCTAATGTGCAAGAATACTAATGAGTCCTCTGACCCACTCTGCCCCTTGATCCATTGCTTGGCGAGCAGAAGGTTCACCCCAGTGAAGTTGGATGACCATCCCCATCAATGAGAGTACCTTTCATGACATTTGTCCCAGGAAATTTATGATGCTTTCTATGAGCACAAAATTCCTACTATGATTCTTTGCACAACAATCTTTAAATGTGAGTTATGATGATAAAACAAATTGTTATATATGTTTTTGTTATTATAATTATTATTGTACATTAACTTGAGAGTATTTCTCTAAGATCAAGTACTTCTATTCATGCTATCACTTGCAGAGAGGGTTAACAATTGTTGTCTCCGTACACTACTCACGACACTGAGTCTCCCTGGAAAATTTCCCCATCTAACACCTTTTAAACATTCTCCTAATGCCCTGTTATTATGTTGCAAAGTACTAACACAACCATTTATCCAGAAATAATTGTGCCTGTGTTTATCTGACTGCTCTTCCATCCCAATATGAAATCATTTATCGTAGTGCACCTGGATAGCTGAAAGGGGCTCCTACATAATTATTGCAATGATTGCATTGCTATATAATGTACACAGATGCTGTTTACATGCATGAGTGCAGGCACGAATAAAGTGATGTCTTCCTGCATCTTTGCATCATATTCCTTTAAAATTGTTTATTAATTTCATTGTTTATTTTGATTTTAATTTTTAAAGTATTTTTTAAATTATCTTCTACTTTACAATAGGCTATCAATAGGTATACTTTAAAATGATTGTAACCTCAATGGGTGGGAGATTTCTTTAGCCATCATCTTACTCAATCCTCTAACATTTCACTAATCACATCAGCCCTAGTTCTATCATCTCATAAGTACCTTCTATCCCTTGAAGCCCTTCTGACTGGAAGGCAGAGTATAAGACCCCTTCAGAACCTTCATTTTAAGAGCCCATCCAGGCAGCCATCTCTCTGTTTCTCACTCACCAGCCTTCCTTTGGACTTTTTTTTATCATGTTCCCATTATGGGTACCTCCTCCCTCCACTTTCAATTTCCTCTCCCTATTCATATTTCTTTTCTACTTTGTCCTTCTCAATTAGACTGTAAACTCCTTGAGGACAGATCTTCAGTAGTTTATACTGTATAGTAGACACTTAATAAATTCTACTGACAGAATGAATGACAATAAGAAGGAAATCAGAGACCAAAGTTGTCTCAGAGTGTTATCCTAACTAATACTTATATTTTCTTTTTGTGTTATGTGTACCTGACAAAGATCAATCCACCTACACCCAGGATAAAGACTTTAATTTTTTGTTGTTGTTGTTCATCTATGTCTCTCAAAAGCCACGGAATCACAGAAATTCAAAGAAAGGAATCCCATCCCTCTGAATTGTGGTGGTATAAATAAAACAAAACAAAACAAAAACAAACAAAATAAAAACAACTCAAGAAACCACTTTCTTGAGACAGACATTTTCATTTTGGGGGAATTCTAATTGTTGGAAGATTTTCCCCAATTTCAGTTCAATTTCCTACCTTCCTGACTTTGTATAGGCTGTCTCCTATCCTTGAACCTTACTTTTTCCTTGTCTCCATCTCTTAGAAACCCTTAGCTTCCTTTAAGACTTATGGCCAGTACTGCCCTCCTATATAAGAGTCTTCCTGATTTTCCTCTGTACTCCAGTTTTTATTGTCAGTAAATACAACTTCCTTTAAATTTCCTTCATATATATGTTGTATATATTTTATGTTGACTTATCTGTGTACATGTTTCCATCCTTTCTCTAACTTCTTCCAGCCTCTTCCCATTTCTTTCTGTTGTTACCTGGTACAGTGCCTTGTACATAGTTATTGTTGTTCAGTTATTTAGTGATCCCATTTTGGGATTTTCTTGGCAAAAATACTGCAAAGATTGTTTGTAATTTTCTTCTCCAGCTTATTTTACAGATGAGGAACTGAGGCAACCAGAATTAAGTGACTTGTCCAGGGTCACACAGCTAGTAAGTTGTTTAATGGATTTGAATTCAGAGATTCCTGACTTTAGGCCCAGAGTTCTATCTACTGCACCACCTAGCTACCCTTGTATATAAGACAATTTTAATTAAGTATATTGTATTGTTGTATATACTACTTAATATTAAATGTTATTAACATAACATTTAATATTAACAAATCCCTCTTCTAATTAATGAAAGCCTAAATTTACTTCTTTGGCTAAATTAATTATCAATAGCTTCTTACTCTGCTCTTTTATGCCAAACAGAAAAAAATTCAATTTCTTTGCCACCTCCTTGTGTATTCTCATATGTCTTTATTTAGTTTTCCTTCATAAATGCTATCTATCTAAGTAGATTGGATACTCCAGAAGGATAGGAACACTGTTAAAATTTACCTTTGCAAGCTCCATGTAACCAAAAATTATCTTCTATCACCAGAGCAGAATTATAGTAGGCCTTTCTTTAAAAAAAATAATGATTGAATAAACCAGTCATGGTTCTATAAGCGGAGTTGTATTTTTAAGCAGATGGTAGAGAATTTGGTCTGTTCCATTCCCAAGAAATTTTATCCAGAGGTTTTAGGTTCCCTTTGCTATTGTAGCAGGTCATTACAGTCATTACAAAATAAATAAATAAATCACTGGTCTTGAAAACCATTTATGCCACTAGCACAAGTCTGGCTTTCCTTTTCTAAACATACAAATCTAAAGACAAAAAGGAAGAAAAAAATCACCATGTTAAAAAACAATATCCTTGAGAGACTCGGCAGCCAGCAAGGAAATGATGAGTGTTGATGAAAGTAAAGGATACTTGAAGGTTGTAATTTCTGCTGGGATATGATTCTCTACCAAAGGATAAATATCCTTATGCTCATAACTTTCTAAATTCTGCAGATAATTCCTGAATTCCAGGGTCATTTAATCTACTCTTCCATTATAGGCAAGACAGGGTTTAAACTACCCTAGGGAGAAAAAAGATATCTACCTTTTTAAACAACCAGGAGAGACTCTAATTGCCCTTCTTGCCAGCATAGTTCCAGATGTCACAATCTCTTAAATCAGGAAATTCTTCCTCCCTTCTAGCCCACATCCCTTTTGTCTCAATTTAAACTAGCTCTCTTGTCCTGTCATCAAATGAAACTAAAACTTCACTCCCTCACTCTCAGACACAGTCTCATTTTTGTTGCCGAGTTATAATCCTATCATACAGACTCATGAGCAAGCTAAATTATTTCAGAAACCTATTTGCAAGGCAGATTTTTTTAAACCATAGAGAGGCAAGGCAAATGGTTGAGATTTAACAAAAGATACAACGCTAAATCTCTGAATGTATAAGCACTCAGCATCAATTCTTTTGTTGCTGATTGTCCTAGGCATTAAAAAATATTAGGCTGAAGAGAGTCTGATTCTCCATAACCTTGCCACCATCATCAAGGAGCATTCATTCGGTCCCCCTCAGAATGTGGCCCAGGGCTTTGAGCTAAACAGTGAATTTTGACAGGCAGTGGGTATGTATGGTTATTTGGATGGATCAATGATCTCATTAGTGTGGTGCTTCCTTATTGTTACACATTGTGAGCCATAAATTCATTTTAACAAAAAAAAATCTAGTAAGCACTGTGCTAGGTAATTAGGAATTCAAAAGTGAAGATTTTGTTTGCTGCCCTTAGGAAGCTTACATCCTGCTTGGGGAGGGGGGGGCGGAATTATAGGTTCTTATAATATAAGGTAAACTCTAATGCGGATAATAAAGAATTAGAGATACAGTGATCTGGGACAGAGGTATCAAACATAGAGCTGCAACACTTTCTAATGTGGCACAAATCAGATTAAAATGCAATGGGAAAATATTTTTAAATAAAAAAATTCAGTAAAATACATTTAATATTAGGGTGAGGGTTACATTTTAAAACTAAGTCAGCATGCTGCCAATAAGGATCCTCACATATGATATAGTTGTCTCTGTCCATCAGAATTCTACACTATAGCTCTGGGAAAACTGGAGGAGGGAGAAAAAACTTTCAGTTGGAGGGATTAAAAAAGGCAATATGGAGGAGGAAGTATCTGGTTTTCCTTGTAGAAAAAAAAAAACAAAAACAGGATCCTGAACCTATGGTTGCCTCAATTTCCTCAATTGTATAATGAGGATAATGATAGCAACTAGCTCACAGAGTTACTGTAAAGATCAAATGAAATACTTGTAAAATCGCTAAGCACAGTGTCTGACACAATAGTAGCTTTATAAATGCTTATTCATTTCCTACCTTTTGTGCCCAAATAAAGTTATAAAAGTAGCCATTTCAACTTACGCACTTCTTGTACATGTCTTTTCCTAAATCCTCACTAGAGACCTTCCCTCCTGATTATTTTCATATTTTATAGATAACAATATAGTATTTGATTTGTCCAGCTGCTATCCCTAGCTCTTGCTGTGTGACCAGCATATTTAATCTGACCCTTCATGGTGAAGTACTCAAAGAATATACTCCCAGAAAAAAAATATATCAGCTTCAGGAAGTTGGGGTATCCTTGATATCAATTAGGGGCAAGCAGGGAGCCCAATGTCACAGTTCCCAGCTGAGTCAAGGAGCCAAGGAGTACATACAGAGCAATGAAAGGGGGCAGAATTGTTGAATTGGAACATATAGAGGTCTGACTCAAGGATCAGCCCCAGGGAGAGGGGCCTGAAGTCCAGTCTTGTCAGGGCAGAAATGATCACTCCTTGTATATAGGCAGTGAGCTGGTGAAGACACCTTGGTTCTTCATGGAGGGTATGGCTTTCCCAAGAGGAGATTTGGGGGAGGTTGATAACAAATTGATCACAGATCACCATAAGATTGATCTGTATAGTAATGCTGAGGTAGAAATACTGAAGGAAGGACTGTAGCAAAAAGTAGTGAGGCAAACATCTGCAGGAATATGTTCCTGGCTCCTGAAGATAGCATTTTTCCCCTACAGAATCAAAGGCATCCTCACTATGAATATGGCCAGGACTGAAATGGAGAAAGTCCTAGTCATACTGGAAAGCACCTTCCACACAAAGTCTTTATGGATCTCCCTTTATACTAATGCTTTTCCTTTTCTGATTATCTCTAACTTTGTGTATGTGTGATGTATGTGATGTGTGTATTGTTATATAAGTGTAATATATGGATATCTATTTGCATGCATACATATGTGTATATATATGCATATATAATTCATACACTGTTGCTTGCATGTTGTCTCCCCCATTAAATTGGAAGCTCCTTGAGAGCAAGAATTGTTTATTTTAACGTTTTTTTGTAACCCAGTGCTTATTTCAATATAACATATATAGTATGTGCTTAATAAATACTTAGTAACTTGACTTGTTAAAAAAAACAGAAAATTAAACTAGTAGGGAAAGGATTATGAACAGAGGAATTGAAAATGGCATGACCTTAATACCTCTGTGACCTGCAGCAAGTCATGCTAACCTCTTTTTGCCTCCATTTCCCTATCTGTAAAATGAAGGGTTAGTTTTGATAGTCTTCAAGGTCTCTCCCAGTTCTAAATCTATGACCATATGAATAGAGAGAATATTTCTCCATGGGTGCCCTTGCTAACATCTTTGCTTCACAAGTGATGAAGTGTGCCAACAGAGAGAGATCCTGATACATCAACTAGAATGTGCCAGTCTTCGGCAGTTCTAGTCTGCACTGGCTCCTGAATCCATGCATCATGCTGAAAAGAGGAACCAAGAACTGGGTCTACAATTAATGAGTTTTCATCACATCACCAGTCCTATTGAGTGACATGAATCAAACAATAGCAGAAAACTCGGCTGAACTTTCCACACTCCCCTTCCTGGTCACAGGAGCAATAGCCACAAGGACTCTTGGCTGTAGATAATTTCTATAGACAAAGTCTGGGAGAGTAGCAGAAGCTGTGAGGTTGCAGCTACAAGACATGTTTTGCTATGTAATGTTTATTGTATTTATTGATCTTATGCCAGAAGTAAAACATGACATAAAATGAAACATATTGGGTACACACTGAAGGAGTACGTTCATTATGCAAAAGTCTAGGACTTAGTGGAAAACTTAGAGGAGGGGACAGTATTTTTCCATCCTAGATGGAGATTCAGAACTATCACATGGGTTAAATCAATAATATCTACATTCCCTAGATTGATACATTGATTTGGCTATACCGTGAGAGGTGGAACTAGAGAGAAAAGGTGGTCATTCACTAATAACCAGTGAGAACACTCCCACTCAAAAAAGAAATCATCATAACTTCCAAATTGAGCATGGGACTCCCAAATCCTAAGCTTTCCTATTGAATAAGATTGAGTTAGTGACTGTCAGCGTCACCTGAAAATTCAACATGGCTTTTCTGAATTTTGTCTTTTCTCCAACACCAGGCACAAGTTGCTGCTCTGTAAGTGCTTCACAGATGTTTATTGAATGATTAGTGAAAGGTGAGATCTCTTCAAAGTAAGGCCCATTTACATGGGATAGTTTGGTGCTAGGATGTACAGAAATATGACTTTTGTGTAAAGGAAAAGACTTTAACTGTTAAAAGATATAAGGTATTGCAGTAACAGTTTGGTGTCTAAAGGGAGTGAGAAAAGTACTTTGGTTTAAAAAGACTGCATTAAAAAAAAAACTAAGAGACATGTGTAAAGAAACGGTTTTATGAAGGAATGTCACTAGTTTGTAACAGAGAATGTAGGATATATACAGACATATGGATAAGTATATATATATGTATACATATATACATATATTTATTTAAAAAACAGAAATTTACATCTTAAATCATCCTGAAAAAATTTATGATAATTCCTCTTTTTATGTGAACAATATAATAGGACAAGGGGGCAAAAAAATCTTTTATTTATTTAAAACTGATAAAATATCAGTATGAAAAAATATAATTTGGGAGCACAAATTATAGAAGACCACTTTAAGAATTTATAAATGGCCAGAGCCAAAAGGTGTTGTGGTCTCTTAGTTCATTCACTTATAACTGTATTTTAAAAATTAAAATGTAATTATATATAATATAAAATATAAAAGAAGATAAAACAGACATAAAAGAATTCTTATGTCTTTGACCCAATTTATCAGGAGCTCTGTGCTCAGATTATGCATAGTCAAATCAAGTTAAGCCAGTATGATATGTTAAGCTCTCACTATGTGCCAGGCATTGTACTAAGCATCTGAGGACTAAAAAAGGAATAAAAAAAAGTCTCTGCTTCCACAGAGCTCACAACTGAATGGGAGAAACTACATGCAAACTACCATATATGAATAAGATGAATAACAGATAGGATAAATTAGAAGGCACTGACAATTAAGAGAATTCTTTCAGAAGGTAAATTTTAGCTGAGACTTCAAGGAAGTTAGGAGACATAGAAGAAGAGGGAGAGAATTCCAGACACAGTAATAGTCAGTGAAAAGAAATAGAATGGGAGATAGAATACTTTGCATGAGGAACAACAAGGAAGCCATCGTCAGAGGATCACAGAGTTAGTTGGAAAGGAATAAATTATAAGAAAACTATAAGAGTAGAAGGAGCCCAGGTTATGAAGAGCTTCAAAAGCCAAATGAGCAATTTTATTTTGATCCTGGAGGTAAGAGAAGGTAACTGGAGTTTACTGAATGACAGGGGAAGGGTGATAGGGCCAGATTGTGCTTTAAGAAGATATCTTTGGTAGCTGAGTAGATAATGGACTGGAATGGGAAGAGAGCGGGTATAAGGAGACCATTCAAAAGACTATTGCAAGAGTCCAGGTATGAGGTGATGAGGGGCTACAACATGTGTGGCAGAATCAGAACAAGGGAGGCATGCTGAGGAACTGAAAGAACAAAAAAAAATTTGGATATGAGAGGGAAGAGACTAAGGATTCAAGGATGACACCCATGTCTAAAGCCTAAGTGACTGGAAGTCTGGTGGTGTCCTCAAGTCTAATTAGGAAGTTAGGAAGAGAAGAAGGTTTTTTAAGAAAGATAATTCACTTAGTTTTGGATGTGATGAATTTATGTTGTCCCTAGGAATCCAGTTTAAGATATCTGGTAGGCAATTGGAGTCTAGAGGTCAGGAGAAAGGTTAAAGCTAAAAAAAGTAATTGCAAGAATCATCATCAAAGAGATAATAATTGAATACAGTTATGCAATTGTACAAATGGTTCTCACCTTGAAGAGATCACAGCTTACATCAAATATTCAACAATACAATAGTATAGAGGGAAAAGAAAAGAAGAACTAAAACAGAGCTTTATGGGACATCTACCATTATTGGGCACTACATAAATGGAGATCTAGCAAAAAAAGATTAAGAAGTAGTGGTCACACAGCAAAGAGTAGAACCAGGAGAGTGTAGTGACACAAAAATCTAAAGAAAAAAATATAAAAGTGTGTTGGACAGTGGCAAAGTATAAAAAAACATATCCAAAAAAGATGAGGATTGAGAAAATGAGATTAGATTAGGAAATTAAGAGATCATTGGAGAGTTGGAGAGAGCAGCTTTAGTTGAATGATGAGACTGGAAGCCCCAGTACAGAGTTTAAAAGAGAAAGAAAACAAAGTGAAGGACCAATTATAGACAATGATTTAGTCTCAAAAGAGTTTAGTTATGAAACTGAGAAGTTTGTGGATAGCTCAAGTGAGGATTTTTCAAAGCATGGACTTGTTATTAGGCAATAGAAAAGCAGCTAGAAGGCAGGGAAAGATTGAATTAATGAGGTATTAGGAAGAAAAGGGAACTATTGCTAGAGGAGATAGAACAAAGGAGAGGAATAATACATTCTACCATTAAGGTACTACACATAGTGTCCTAAAAGAATTTGGGTCTAGCTTAATGGTGGTAGCCAACTATACTGCTATTGTAAGGGCAGATTGAAGCTAGTAAATCAGTCCAAAAATTGAGTAGGTAGCCACAAAGCCCTTGTGAGAAGTGTGAAGCAGGAGGAAATAGAGACTCTGGATGCATGAATAAAATGGTAATCTACTCAACTCTAATAAATTCACAGCATTATTGTTGCCCAAAGATTTCGGCAAAGATGCCCAAATCATCTGATTGGAATCTAGAAAAAAAGAGGCTAAGAAATGTTTCCCCTCATTGAAAGTCCTTAAAAAGAATCTAAATGACAACTTCTTGTTGATATTGCAGTGGTGTTGGTGATATGAACCTGTTTCATATCAGTCCACTGGAAGTTTATGTTCATCATTGGAGCAAAATGAGACACACATAGGTCATTTAATAGTCAAGAAATCTTAGGAAGGGAGACATTCAACAAAGATATTCAATAAAGACACTATGTTGATTCGGTTGATCATAGCTTCCATCCATGGTCAAAAGACACAGAGAATGCTAGAACTACTCATTTTTTTTTTTATTCAGGCAACCAAGAAATTTCCCTAAGAATCATCTAATTTCCTTTGCTCTTGAATAGGAAATTACCTTCTGATTTCCAGGATTTCTTCCACCAATATATCTATATTACTGTGGGCAAATTATTGAATTCCTGCAGTCCATAATTTTGCTAGGATGAACAGCTGGACTAGATGACCTTTAAGCTTATTTCTAATGAAAAATCTGTGATCCTATAAATTGAAATGTTAACTCCATAGCAACCTCTCTCCATTTTTTACTTCCTATTCATACATGTTAAACCTTAGTTCAAAATAGATTGCCCACTTGTCTCAGGTCTTTGGATTTTGACACCTGGTGGATATCTTTGTAACAACCTCAGCCTAATGTTCTAGATTTCATTAGCTCTCATTTAGCTCCTTCCTACTTTGCTCTGGACAAGAATTATGATTCCCATTGTCCAGGAGTTTTCCTAATTATTGACATTTGTTTTTGGTTTTGTTTTTCTTAATCATTGACAAATAGTGAGAGCTGGTGTTTTGTTAAGTCTTGGCACAAAATCTGACTAGGACTACAATGCCCATTGTTTCTTCCCTCCCTTCCTGTTTCAACTGGATGTCACACCATCTCTGTTTAGCCTTTGTAACTTATTATATTCCTATTTGCCAGTTTTTATTCATAGAATTTCTTAATTATCCTGGCCCCCTTTTTCACAAAGCCCAGAATATCTGTATGGTACTAAGTAGTTACAAATTATTTGTATATCCATTATCTTCTGTAAATCTCACAAATAACTTTTTGAGACAAATGGTTTGGGTATTATTATTATTGGCATGTTGTGTACAATAAAATGGATGCAAAGAGAGATATACTTTTTGTTGTCATTGTAAGTGCCTTGTAATTACAATGTTGCTTCATCCTCATGTGACTGTGATTCTGGGTTCCCAGATAAAAAGCTGGTGAAAACAAGCTCTGGAAGGTTCTGCTAAAGTTTGAAAGGCTTCAAATATGGCCCTGGTAATAGACTAAATATGTTGTTTGAGGACCAGACTGATTAATCATCACCTATAGGTCACCTAAAGATGAAAAAAATTTTCATTTGGAAACTCATGAAACAAACAAACAAAAACTAGCTTTAGTCCTATATGGCCTCCTTTCTTTTCTTCAGTAGTGATGACAGGAAAAGGAGAGGAGTATGTTTTAAATCATACTGTGAGAACATCAACAAAATTTGACTTGAGTTTTGGTACTCTAAATTTGGGATCCTTGTCCAATGGCCAACAAGTGGATGTATTGTTATTCTTGACATTGTTACAAATAAATAAATCCAGAAGAATAAAATTGCAATTAAGTGGATGGATGGCTCACTGGTACATTTTGGAGAGGTAAAGAAAGGAAACAGTGGAATGGGTTTTATTGTAAACTCAGAAGCTACAAAGCACATCATTCATGGAACATTTGATAAATACATACTATAATCCTAATGATAAAGACTTGCAAAAAGACTACCATAAAAATTATTGCTGCTTATTCTCCAATATCAATTGATAAGGACAAAGTAAAGAAATTTTATGAAAAATTTGAAAAGATCTTCAAATCAAATTGACATTCACTCTGATGCTTTAAGACTTAAATACAAAAGATGGGAAATGCTAACAAGAAATAAGTGGAAAAATATAGTTTCAAAAATGAAATGAGAGAGACCAATATAGAACACACAAAAGCCCTAGACTTTTCTGGAAAAGGAAGAGAAAGAGGAGGAGAAGGAGGAAGAAAAAAAAGAAGAGGAGAAGTAGGAGAAGAATACAGTTTGTAATTCAAAAGATTAAACTCAATAATTTAAGTAAGTGATTGGATAAAAATGAGAAATGGACAATAAAACTGATACTGACATTGGATATTATAATTCCATCCAGAGGTTTAACTCTTGTAAACTATTTGCCACAAGAAGACAAAAGGACCCAGAAATCATCTTAGTTCACAAATATCTGATATACTGATCAAACAGTAAAAGACATCTACCAGAGTCTTAACACCAGGTTAGAATATAAAACTTTCTGTAAAATCTGACAAAGTGTGATTGACAAGTATTAGCAGTATCATCTTATAAAGCAGAGAGAAGAACTAGAGAATAAAATGAAGTTTAAAGAAAACATGGCAAGATATCTGACTAAACAAAATCATGCCAAGGACATGCAAATATAAAAATAGAGGAATGACTAGAATCAGAAGGAAAAAAAGACAGAAAAAGACTCATTAGAGTCATTTTAACAAACTGCTTTCCCTATGAAGGATAGGGAGCCACCACAGCTGAACCTTAGCACCATGTCTTTAACATGTGTATGTTATTCAGTTATTTTTAGTTAGTTCTGACTCTTTGTGACGCCACTTAGGATTTTCTTTGTACATATACTTTAATAGTTTGCTATTTCCTTCTCCAGCTCATTTTACAGATTAGGAAACTGAGGCAAATAAAATTAAGTCACTTGCCCAGGTTCACACAGCTAGTCAGTATCTCAGGCCAGATTTTAACTCAGGAAGTCTTCCTGACTTCAGGTACTCTATACACTGTGACATCTAGCTGCCTATGTATATAAAGGAGGCAGAAATGACAGTAAAGAAAAGACAGAAAAAAAGAAATGTATTTAATCAAGTATATATCAAAGAGATTTATACTGGAGGTGATGCAGTTGTGAGGACATTGAGGAAATGATTCGTGAGGCATCTAAAGGAAGAGATAATATTAAAATCCTGGGAAAATCTCAGATCTTGTTGATGCCCTCCAAAAGTGACTGAAAGATTATCACTTGTTACTGATTTATGTGTATTATGTCTTCTCTCAGTTTTTAAAAAAACTTTAGGAGGATCTTTTCAATGTATTAGGTGAGGGGATCTCCTAAGGGAAATTAACAGAGGACAAGCAGACTTTTGCAAAGGATATTCAATGTATCACATCTTTACCATCTCACACTTAACTGAAAAATATCGAGAAGAAAATTTCTCATTGGGACTATTATTTGTTGATTATAAAAAGTTATTTATTTGAGAGACCAAACTGTTGCTTCACAAGCTTTTTATTCAAAAGCATCCCCCATTCATTTATCAAGATCATTCATGATTCCATGTAAGATATGACAACAAAAATAATCCTACATCAGGTGAATCATAAAACAAAAAACTGCAAATGTACCAAGGGTATTTGATTCTTCATTGGAGGATTTCCCTTGTAGAATCTGTGTCAAAGAGGTATTCCCTGGTGAAGTCCTCTAGATGCTCCTTTTTAAGGGGGACATTATATAGATTGCAAGCCTTCTAGAAGAATCTGCAATTGCTCAAAGCAATTTGACCTATTTATCTATCCAGGTAGTATATATGTGCCACAAAACTAAAATGAGACCAAAATTTTCTAGTGGTAAATCACAAAACTTTTTTATCTCAAATTCTCATTAAAGCAAGGTCCACATCTTCAATGTGAGCATATCATAGTTGTCTCTCTATGTCAGTGAGATATGAGAGACCCCTATCTTCAAAGAACTAAAGAAGAGCATTAGCCAGAGATCAGTGGAGAAGTACAAGGTAGAATTATGAAATGTGACCAGGCTACAGCACCTAAGGAACTCTGAAAATTAGATCATCAAGGAATTGTTTGACAGAAAGAAAAGATGAGCTGGCATTGGTGACAAGAGTGAAGGATGATGGGTGGAGAACTCAGGACTCCTACTAGTACTTTCACATGATGAAGAGAAAACAAGGCTTGTCTCATGCATATTGTATAGACATACTATAGCAATTTTTGGGAGACATTGAAAGGCAGGGATGTAAAGGTAATTATCTACATTCATGGAGAGAAGTGATGAGATTATAAATCCATTTGAGTAGAGTGTCCTCTCCTAAACCAGCACACCCACAGCATTAAGTAATGGAGCAAGGAAAATGTTCTAAATCACTATTGATTAGAGAAATGCAAATTAAAACAACTCTGAGGTACCACCTCACACCACTCAGATTGACTAAGATGATAGTAAAAGATAAAGACAAATGTTGGAGGAGATGTGGAAAAACTGGGACACTAATGCATTGTTGGTGGAGTTGTGAAATGATCCAACCATTCTAGAGAGCAATCTGGAACTATGCTCAAAAGGTTATAAAACTGTGCATACCTTTTGACCAGCAGTGCCATTACTGGGTCTGTATCCCAAGGAAATCATGAAGGAGGGAAAAGGACCCACATGTGCAAAAATGTTTGTAGCACCTCTTTTAGTGGTAGCAAAGAAATGAAAAATGAGTGGATGCCCATCAGTTGGGGAATGGCTAAACAAAGTTGTGATATATGAAGGTAATGGATTATTATTGTTCTATAAAAAATGATGAACAAGCTGATTTTAGAAAGTCCAGGAAAGATTTACATGAACTGATGCTGAGCAAAATAAGCAGAACCAAGAATGCATTGTACACAGTAACAGCAAGATTGTGCAGTGATCAACTATGATAGATATGATTCTTCTCAGTGGCTCAGTGATCCAAAGCAATCCCAATAGACTTTGGACAGAAAATGTCATCTGCATCCAGAAAAAAAAAGAACTAAGGAGATAATATAAATTAATACATGCTATATGCCTTTTTTCCTGTTTTTTTTTAATCTTTCCTCATGCTTTTTCCCTTTGGCTCTGATTTTTCTGTTCCAACATGATTCATAAAGCAATGTGTATTAAAAATAAATAAACTTACTACAATAAGAAAGATAATAGAGTGAAGGTTCTGTAGCTAGATTATCTGATTCTAAACCCATTTAAGGTTCTTTCCACTATAACATGACATTGCAAAGATATAGTTTTGATCTCTTCCACTTAGAGTTAAATTACTTAGTAGAACTATATTCATTCTATTCCTCTTCAAAGATTATTCATTGTCTCGTAACTCTCAGTAGAAGTATTTCAGAGACAGACCACATATCTTTTTCTTCTCTTCACCCTATTCACTCCACTTATGTCCCATACTGCATGCCAAATGAATCCTCCTCCTTCCTGATGTTTATTTTTTTTTAATTATTTATAGCTCATGATCAATCTTTTCTCTCCTTTCTGCTCACTTGGTCTTTACAGATTCAATATATATAGACCCAGCTCATGTACGCTGGCATTTCAAGTTAGTTACAGACAGAAAATGGGAAGAAAAATGAATATTTTGAGAAAAAAATAAGTAAGCATATCTTATACTGATTGACTACATTCACAAAGTGCACCTTTGAGTATGCTTGTGTTTGCACCTACACAAATGTACATGTTTGCATGTACATGTATAGATAAGTACATGCATAATTATGCACAAAGAAACTGAAAACAGGTGATTTGGAAAATATTCTTGCCTGAGTTGGTATAAAATGGAATATTATTCATCCCAAAGCATAATGTCAGAAATCAATTTCCATAGACAGGTTTCCCAAACACCATGGGTTATCAAAAATATATTTTGCACCTTCCCAGACAAGGCCTGTCACCCAGAGTGCCTTAGCATTACTCTAAGCCTCAGAACAAGATAATGAGGCAAAAAACTAGGATTATTGGGAGTGTCAGAAAGAGGATAATATACACAAACCCTTCTTGCTTAGTAAATGACTTTCTTTTATTTTAAAAACCCTCACTGGAGCCATGCCATTTATCATGAGAGAGGCTGATTTATAGCTGGGTGCTGGCACACCACCAAAATCACAAGAACATGTTCAGAGTTTTTTATGGACAGCTCTTGTTCAGATAACTCATGCTTCCCCTTTCAGGGAGGCTGCTGTTTGGATTTGCTATCAGTACCAATAATCATTCTGGTCAAGAATAAGGGGAAACGAGGCCAGGCCATTTCAGGGAGCTTTCGGACTGCAAACAGGATTCTAAAATTGCTAGCTCGTTAATATTTAACACACTGGTGTTTTGTTGTTTTTTTTTTCCCCCTAGTTATTTTTTTTCATCTGTGCTGAAGAACTTAGCAGACTTGGGACAAGTTAAATCATCTGAATCTGCAGTTGAGTGTCAAAAAGGACATAAACATCATTTTTCTTCATTTGTATATGAAGTCATTGGCAGGATCTGTACCAGGCAACAGGAACTTGCTTTAAGTTGTTCCTTTAAAGAAATTCAAATGCTTTGAGGCTTTTCCCCTCCCAATTCCTCCCTCACCCCACTATAATTTGCAGGACCCAGCCTATCCTCCCAGGGAGAAAGCAGCTGCCCAAGAATTAGGCAGAGACATTTATCATCATATTTATACTTTAAAATTTAAATTCCATTAGGCCTGTAATATCATTTCTCCCAGGCTTTGCTTCTCTAGACCTGAGCTGCTGTTGTTTTTCCAATAACTCTCTGCCAAGGGCTCTGTGTGAGAAGGTTGTCATATTCACAGCCAACTTTCCCCACCCTCCTGAGAGGTCTGACCTAGGAATCCGCCCAGCACAGGACACTGGGTCCCTCCCACCCTGTACAGAGGCCCTATTCCTCCAGGGCCGGTCTGCATCAGAGCTTACTTAGTGCACAGAATGGTAGAACTTGGGCTAGAGGAAGAGAGGAAGAGTATTTACCTCAGGCAAGAAATGAAATTGGCCTTCTAAATCACTTAGATGTGTGTGTGTATTCAAATATATATATAATATATATATATATATATATACACATATACATGTATATGTATATACGTGTATGTATGTGTATATATATATATATATATATATATATATATATATGAGGAAAGACAAATAACAACCACAACAATGATGAGTGGAATGGTGCTTTCATTCAAATTGCATGGCAGAGGGAAGAAATCTAAATTTGTAGTCAGAGGATTTGGGTTCAAATCTATGCTCTGCCATTTGCTGTCTGTATGAACTTGGATAAATCATTTTATCCCTTAGGATCTCACTTTCTTTATCTGTAAAATAATGGAGTTGGATTAAATGACTTCTGATATCCCTTAGGACTTTATGCTTATAATCCAATACGCTAAATATAATATTCTTTTCACTGAGGTCCAGTCTAGTCTGGAACTTTTATAATTCCTCATTTACATTAGTATGGATTTCTGTGAGGACTCATCCTTAACATGGCCCCATTCACAGACTAAATTCTGAAGCATAGAGCACCTTTCTGTATTAGAAAATCACCCATTAAAAAGAATCCAGGATTTAAGAGTCCAGGGAGGACTATTTCTTCCTAAAGTTTCCTGAGTGGTAAAAGAAGCCACATCCAGTGTGGGAGTGGGAAAGTGCTGACAGTAAACATATTAGGCTCTTAATAAGTTCTACCAAACTCAAATTGAAAGCTGCCCTTCAAATAAGAAAAACCCCTCATCCCAAAGGCTGTGAAAGGGAGAAAATATCCATCCACCCAGAAGATTTGAAACATTATCATCATGTTGAACTCTTCTCTTACCCATATATCCAATCACTATTCATCCTTTGTAATGTCTCTCCCATTCAATTCTTCCTCTCTATTCCTGTTGCAGTGACTTCATCCCAGGTCCTTATCAGCTCCTGCCCAGACTTTCATCATATCTTCTTATTCTCTTCTGATTCATCCTTCCTATTTCTGCCAGATAAATATTCCCCAAACTTGAGTTTTATTATGTCACTCAATACCCACTTCCCAAATCTTTAATGGTTCTTTATATTGGTACTCTCAGAATAGTCAGTCCATTAACAAGCATTTGTTAAGTACCCAGGTACTGTGTAAAGTACTGAGGATACAAAGAAATGTCAAAAAACAAAAAAACTCTGCCCTCAAAGATCATATAGTCTAATAGGGAAACAAATGCAAACTATATACAGAAGAGACACATACAGCATTGGAAGCAGTCTCAAAGGGAAGGCATTAAGATTAAGGATTGGGAAAGGCTTTTTACAAAAAGAAGACTTTAGCTGAGACATGAAGGAAACTAATCTTTAAGAAAACCTCTGTTTCTCTTTAGACAGTCTCAGAGAGTTCATCTATCTTCACAGCTTAACTTTCATGATTATGGGAATGACACTCAAACATGTTTTTTCACCATTGCCCTTCCACTGAGATCCATTTCTGATGTCATTCTTGACATTTCCATCTGGATTGTCTGCATTCTCCTAAAACATGCCAAAAACTGAACTCCCAAATGATTTTCTTGCCTTTTTCTGACTTTCTTATTCTGTTAAAGGTGTAACTATCTTCCCAATAATAAATGCAAACCTGAGCCATTTTTTGATTTCTCTATCCTTCATGGCAAATCAGTCAATAAGCCATAGAGATTCTTCCTTGTGACTTCTCTTTATTTTTTCTCTTACAAAACAATCCTTGCCTTTGCTCATGACACTTCCCTCACCTGAATTTCTCCACCCCAACTTCTGCTACCTTCCAAGTATTGAAAATCTGCCCATCCTTTAAAGTTCAGCTCTACTCTCACCCAGCCTTGAATCCTTTTCTGATTATACCTACCTGAACTGATCTCTTACTGATTCAGATGGCAATGACTGTTCTATTTGGTTTGTGCCACTCATTTGATCCTTATCATTTTCCATCTTGCATTTATATCATTTTATATGCATTTGTCCTGATCTTTAAGTCTGTCCTATCATCTGTCTCTCCTGGATATCTCCTGGAACCAATCTTTGTAATCTTGCCTCATTATTCCCCTTCTCTTCCCCACACCCATCTCAAATTCTGTTGAGAATCTCTGACTTTGATCCTCTGTTCATTTACAACATGTCTGCCTGCCTTTGGCTTTTCCAAGTTAATTTACCAGTCCCCCAGTTAATAATCATAACAGTAACTGGCATTTGGGGTATAGCACTTGAAGGGTGGCAGAGTACCTTACTTAAATTCTTTGCATTGGTAGGTGGCTTTGGGTTCTTGATCTGTAGATGAGCTAGGGCTCCTCTCCCACCTATTTCAACCCATAACTAAACAGAAATATACTTTACAACATTCTTCACAAAAAAAGATCATCCAACCTCTACATAAAAACCTTTATTGAATGGTGCTATAGAAGGGGAAACCTACTACCTTTTTAGAGAGAACCTTCTACTTTTGGATAGATTTAATTGTTAGAAATTTTCCCCTTTCAAAAAAAACCTAAATTTGCCTCTCTGTATCTTTTACTCATTCTTCTAATTTTGCCCTCTAAAGGCAAGTAAAACAAGTCCAGCTTTTAATCCAGAAAGGCAACCTGATATGGTAAAAAGATATTGGAATTGGAGTGGGAGGAACTGGATTCAAATCCCATCTCTGCTATTTTCTTCTGCCTAACTAGGTCATTTAACATCTAGAATCATTTTTTCCTTCTTGAAAATGCATATAGCATAATAACATCTATCTCACAGAGTTGATGTGAAGAATGAATGAGATAATAAATATAAAAATGCTTTGTAAAACTATATAAATGTAAGCTATTATCATTATTACTATCATTATGCTTCCTTCCCCATTCCCAGAACAAGGAACTCATCTAGGGTTGAGGTTGTATAGACTATTATATCACCAAGGTGTACATAAAATTGCTTTAACAGTAGTGTAGCATATTTTCCTTCTGGAGCTTATCAGGAAGGGATTCCCTGTGATTCAAGATCAGCATCTGGAATGGGGATTTACCTTCCCGGAAGCTGGCGATTGCAGCAATGGAAGAAGACAGTAACTACCAGTGACAGTGGATAGGGTAGGGTCTGGAGCTGAATAAATAGAGTAGAGTTGAGCTGTGTGATCTGTTTCCAGCAGTCAAATATGGAAGAACTCCAGGAAGCAACAACCATCCATTTGGATGTCAGAGATCTTAAGTCAAGGTTCATAAGAAGCTCTCCTGATTTGTATCATCCTTTATGTTACTATGTGGCACTGAAATGTAACTCTTAGGATGTTATTTTGTTTATCCTGCGTACAACTTATCCCCCATATAGAATATGAGCTCTATGTGGGCAGGGAACATGACTTAAAAAAATTCTAGCATCATAATCTTTCACATGGAAGGTATTCATAAATCATTTGCTAAAAGACTTTGTGGTAAATCTGCTTCCAGAGAAGGGAATGGATCTCAAAAGGTCCTTTTTAGTTCTTTAATTTTGAAATCCTTTAGCATTTCTCTCCACCATGATGTCAGTCTCAACCTTATTTTCAATTCAGAGATGCAACCTCACTCTGTTTTGCACATTTAATAACCCATGTAATAAATAGGTGCCATCACCCATTCTTGGAGCCATTTGGAATCTGGAGCTGTGAGTTGTAGATAGAAGTGACAGCTAGCATGTCACTGTCAGACCCTGGTGCTAATTGGTTGGCTAGATTAGCATACCGAACTCATTCATGCAGATGGAATTCAAGGAGACTTCCAAAAAAAAAAAAAAAACAACCTGAGACAGTCTGCTGAAAGACTGATGAGAATAAGCACACATGACTGGGAAATATGGCCACCATCTAAACTCATTTTCCAAAATGGAAGCTTGGTGTTGCCCTGGGCAACTTTAGTCCATGTCTAATATGTATCCATTCTAGGATTTAGTGGCCAGGATAAACTTAACCAAAACCATGCTAAAGATGGGAAAAAGAAAAAAAGCTCAGCCCCAAAGGACTGTTTGGCTCCTTTCCAAAGCTTGAGCTCTTCCTTTCTAATAATGCAACTTTTAAAAACTTTGGAAAGCCAAGAGATGCTTTTCCATTTTAGGGCATTAAATATGTATGGCTGATATTCCTAAGCAGGTGAGACAGATAAGGGCAGCATATTTGAGCAAAGAGGTACAAAAGGGTTGGGTGGAAGGACAACTTGATAACTTGAAATCATGGAATTTTTAGAACTAGAAAAAACCCGCCTTCTTTTTTACAGATGAGGAGACTGAGGCTCAGATAAGTGAAATTAAATGATTTTCCCAGTCACACAGCTATTTCTTATCAGAGTCAGAGTGAGAATTCAGGTTTCTTGACTCTTCCTCAAAGGCTTCTTCCAGATGAAAGGGAAAAGAATAGACACACATCCCATAATGAGGATTACAAACTCCTCCCTCCTTGAGGATTTCAGTGAAAAGAACCCATAAAGCAGCAACCTCCAAATCTCAGATGCTGTAATTCTCTGATCCAAGGGTGGGATTCCCTTCTGACTTCAAAGGGAACTTTGCCATTGCATTATATGTGTGAAATTAAAAAGCAGCTCCCTGGGGAGACTGGATCTACTATAATTTCATGCTTTGACTGCCCTTCTCTCTAGAATGCACACTTCTTAAATTAGCTCAGTGACCACATGCACCTCAACCCACACATACCATATGTTCCTTTTTATTAGTTTATATTCAGCTTTGCAAGAACCCACCCAACTTCTCAACTCCGAGCCTCAGAATCTCCTTGGATGGTCTGCCCAAGAATCACACCTCCATCTAGAATGTCAGAAAAAAAAGCCATGTCTTCTGTCCCTAGGATAATGAGAAGGAGAGCTGAGCTGTTGACATTCTTCCTTCCTGAGAACAGAAAGACTAACAGAGCAAGAGTTGGGATAGCCACCATTTCCCAGCTTCACTCAAGAGCCTTTCTTAGGGCCAATTCACTTGTGGCTTTTTAAAGGATCAGTTTTATTTTTACTGTTCCAATATGAGAAAAAGAAATGCAATTGAAAACATACTCATGAATCCAGAAATAGTCTTCAGGGAGCAATCCTTATTCTATAACCATTATTCAACCCAGCATTCTATGCCATTTCTAATCTTAAAGGAACTGTAGTTAAGTAAGCTGTGCTACCTTATTTGGACATGAAAAAAATATGCATGTATATGCAGCCAATTCAGACCTTAAATCTATGGGGAAATAGTTTGTCGCCACTAAGGACTTGAACTAGAGAAATAGTTATATATTCTCTTCTTTAAGAGGGGCAGGTTGAACTCCAAGAATTCTGAGACCCTTTCCCACTCTGATGTTCAATTATGCTTAAAACATTTATTAAGTATTGAATGTGTGTAAGATACTATGTGTTTGAACATCATAGGTCCTAAGGTTCCCTATGGCTTTAGGTTTTCGAGATTCCTTCTGGATCAAAAATTCTAGCTCTAATATTCTGAGCTTCAAAATCCCTTCCAGTTCTAACATTCCAGGTTCCAAGATCCCTTTCATTCTAAAATTCCGTGTTTAAAAGACACTTTCAGCCTATTGTTTTATTATTCTATTGAGATGTTATAATCTTGTGCTGATTCAGTGCTTTTACGGGAAAAATATGAAAAGAAGAGCATCTTAAAGTTGAAAGAAACCTTGGGGACTACTTAGTACAATCCATACAAGAAGCAATAAATCTCATCTGCATTTTGACAAATAGTTAATCATCTTCTACTTGGATACCTTCAGGGATGGGAAACTCACTGTGTTCAAAGCCAACCCTAAAGTACCAAAATTTGTTAGGGAAATTTCAATTATATTAAGCCTCTAATCTGTGTGTGTATGTGTGTGTGTGTGTGTGTGTGTGCGTGTGCGTGCGCATGCACGTGCGCACATGTGTCTGTCTCTATCTCTGTCTCTGTCTCTCTCTATGTCTATATGTAGGTGTCTCTCTGTCTCTCTATGAGTATATCTCTCTTTCTCTGTCTCAATCTCTCTCTCCAACAGCTATTACTCTTTGGTCTGCTGTCTGGTGCCATGAAGAATACATCTGATTTTTTCTCCTTCCATCTGACAAACCTCCAGTCAAAAGTCATATTTGGTTCGTTTAATAGGTTATTTTTTGTTCAATGTGGTGATTGTTGTTTTTAAGTTTCAGTACAGCTAAGTGGTGTACTGGATTGAGTGTCAAGCCTGATGTCAGGAAGACTCAACTTCATGAATTCAGACCACTTATTACTTGTGTGACCCTGGATAAGTCACTTAATCCTATTTGTCTCAGTTTTCTCATCTATAAAATGTGTTAGAGAAGGAAATGGCAAACTAATCCAGTATCTCTGCCAAGAAAACCTCAAATTCAATCATGAAAAATCAGACTGCAACAAGTGAACATCTGGATAAATAACAGCTTTTTAAATAATTATAATCTGCATCAGTTCAGAGATCCAAAGAATGAACATTGAATACATTAATTTTTGCTTTTTCATGGTTCTGTGTAGTTCCATTACATGATATTCTCTTAATTTTTTTTAGAGTCATAGTGTTGAAAGTTATATTGACTCAGTTATCCATTGTTCGAAGTCCTGCTTATCAATGTTGAGGGAGGAGGTGGGGAAGGAAATAGCAAGTCTACAGGTTTCTATTTCATATGCTCTTTGTCAAGTACCTCTACCTATAAACTCACATTCTTGCTTGCTACTTTAGGTAGGAACTGAGATGAAATGGTCTAACCTCTTTTGCTAGAGTGGACCTATCTGAATTGTTTTAAAGTTACCTATAAAAAGCAGCTCTCACCCTGAAGCCATTACTGATCTCCAATGATCAGCCTGTCAAAAGTGTTGCAACCTTGATCTACTTATACTAAAATCCTTTTAAATCTCTTTGTGTTGAGCTTTTCCTCCTTAATCAGGCTGAAAGCCCAACTGAAAATTTTTCCTTTCAACAATACCTAGAAAGGCTTGCATGCATGTAGAAACAATAATATGAAATGCATTATATTGTAGAATGAGTATAAGTGATAAGTTAAGGATGGCATCATGGCTTGGATCCTGGGAAATTCAGGGGATGATGATACCTTCAACAATAATAGGAAAATTGGAAAAAGTTTTGAAGGGTCAAGGTGATGAGTTATATTTTTGACATAGTAAGTTAAGTATACTTATAGGACATATTATTTGAGATATCCAAGAGGCAATTAATTAATTACATGGGACTAGGTCTGAGAAGAGAGATGAGGGTGGGATATATAGTTTTGAGAATCATCATATAGATTGGGAGAAGATGAAATCACCAAGGGAGACAGTACAGGAGGAAAAGAGAAGAGAGCCCAGCATAAACCCTTGTGGTCACTGATGGTTTGTGGGCATGATTCAGATGAAGATCCAGCAAAAGATACTGATAAATAGTAAAGGAAATAGTAAGAAAACCAGAAGAG
Organism: Myrmecobius fasciatus; assembly: GCA_023553655.1. Taxonomy (NCBI): domain Eukaryota; kingdom Metazoa; phylum Chordata; class Mammalia; order Dasyuromorphia; family Myrmecobiidae; genus Myrmecobius; species Myrmecobius fasciatus. Next base: position 442,647 of record JAJPUD010000027.1, read on the forward strand.
AGCTGTCATGAAAACATAAAAAAAGAGAAATTATCCAAAAAGAGATGTTGTTAGATCCTGTCAATACTACAAAAAGGTTAAAAAATGGACACTGAAGGGAAAACCTTTAGATTTTCCCTTAAAATATCATTGGTAACTTTGTAGAGAGCATAACTTAAGTTATGCTATATGAATTTTATGGAATTTATTGTTCTGTAAGAAACAATAAGCAAGATGATTTCAGAATGGTCTGGAGAGACTTACATGAACTGATGCTAAATGAAATGAGCAGAACCAGGAGATCATTACACATGGTAACAACAAGACTATATGATGATCAATTCTGATGGACATGACTGTCCTCAACAATGAGATAATTCAAACCAGTTCCAATTGTTCAGTGATGAAGAGAACCATCTACATCCAGAGAGAGGAATGTGGGAAATGAATGTGAACTGCAACAAAGCATTTTCACTCTTTCTGTTATTGTTTGCTTGCATTTATTTTCTTCCTCTTTTTTTCTAGTTTGATTTGATTTTTCTTGTGCCACAAGATAATTGTATAAATATGTATGCATATATTGAATTTAACATATATTTCTACCATGTTTAACATATATTGGACTACTTGCCATCTGGGGAATTGTAAAACAAGGTTTTGCAAGGGTTAATGTTGAAGAATTATCCATGCATATGTTTTGAAAAATAAAAAAGCTTTAATAAAGGAAAAAAAGCTTTGAAGAGAGCAGGTTCACTTTAAAAATGAGGTCAAAAGGCAATGATAGAGAATGTCTAAGAGAGCAAAGGGAGAGGAAGTAGAGGTGGCAAATTTAGATGACTCTTTCAAGGAGTTTAGCTATGAAGAACAAATAGATAGATAGACAGATAGATAGATAGATAGATAGATAGATAGATAGATAGATAATAGGGTACAAGTATGGTAGGATAAAATGAGGAATTTTTAATCATGGAGGAGATATAGCCATGTTTGCAAACAGCAGAGCAAGATTAAATGGAGATTAAAGATTAGAAAAAATATAGGGTGAGAGATAAAAGGATCAATCTTCTATTGAATGTAGGTGAGGGTAGGATTAAGGGTTTACAATTAGGGATTGGTCTTAGAAAAAAAAAGAAATATATTTTCATATGAAACCAAAGTGGAGAATAATATGGTAGACTGTCTAAGTGGTGTGAGATAGGAAGAGGAGAGAACAGCAATATTCAGTGAAAGGCTTCGGTTTTTGTTTTTATTTTTGGTGATGTATGAATCAAGGTTCTCAGGTGAGAAAGTAGAGGAAGAATGCCATGTGAGGCTTGAGAAGAGATAAGCCTTTGTGAATGGTGTCATTTTGAATTCATTTAGCCACTCCACCTTGTTTCAAGAGGGCTCAATTAATAAAGTTTCTGCTTTTACTTCTGACTTCAATTCTTCCTGCTTCCAGGTATCCCCATGATTCTTTATTGTATTTCCCCCTCCCCGGTTCTGTGGACATGTCTCTTGCTATTTGTACAACATACAAGTCACCTCCTCTGCCTTGAACTCACTCAGTTGGGAATTTCTTTGAGCCTTCCCCTCTCCATGCTTCCCTACCAACAGTTTATCTTTACCCTCACAAGAACTCAGCCCACAGTAACCTGCATACTTCAAGATAGATCTATCCTTGTCAAATCAGAGATCTTTTGTAACTTTGTTTTAGTTACTTATAAAAGCTTCCCCCATCCTGAAACCATTACTGATCTCCAATGCTGAGCTTGTCAATGTGTTGAAACATTGACGTACTTATACTAAAATCTTTTGAAGTCATGAACACAAAGAAATGTAACATGGATTCATTTGTGAAACTTATGAATTGGTTCATTCTCAAAACAATGTTTTAAAAGGCATACAATAAAATTTTGTTGCTCAGTCATTTTAGTCATGTCTGACACTTCATAACCCCATTTGGGATTTTCTCAGCAAAAACAGTAGAGTGGTTTGCCATTTCCTTCTCTGACCCATTTTACAAATAAGGAAACTGAGGCAGACTGTGCTAAATGACTTGTCCAGAGTCACACAGCTAAGAACTATCTGAAGCCAGATTTTAATTCAGGTTTCTTGATTCCAAAAATTAATGAAAATAAAGGAGTAGTTGGTTTGGTTGGAGGAAATGTTTTATTGGGGGGGGATTGGTTGTTTTGTGTTTTTTGCTATTCAAGTTTAAAGACTGCTAAAATTTATCTATGGATCCTTTTGGTAAAGAACTTCTAGTTTAGAGAGAAAAGGGCATCCATTCTCTGAAAGTGTATAAATGCATAGGATTAAGAACATATCCATTTTCCTTACTTTAGAAAATGGAACTACAAGTTACTGAGCAGATAAATTAAGAAGTGATTATTCAGAATACAAAAGGATTGCTTTAAATAGCAATTCCCACAGTATATTTAAGTGCTATCAAGTTGAGAAGTATTTCTCCCTAAAGCACTGCTTTGATCATGTCATCCAACCCTTTCAAAAACCTCAAATGATTCCAATTGCCTACATAATGATGTTCAAACTCTTAACTCTTGAATGCTTTTCATTTCCCCTTTTTTTACTCTATGAAGCTTGCATTCAGCTGGCACTTAATGTAGGCCTTCAAGAATGAAAATGACTGTAGTACTTGGGAGGAATAAGAGATAAATTATGTGAAATTTTGAGGATTCATTCTAGGGTACTAGTAGTTTATTAAAGGTCATTAACTAACAAAGACTAAGGGGGAAAAAACTATTCAGAAAGTAGCTACTGCTGAAATATAAGTTCCATGAGCACCAGATTGCATTCCAACATACACTTTATCTGTCAGAACCTAACAACAAGTTATCAATACAGTAATTACTTTAAAATTCCATTTGAATTAATTTGAAGTTGGACAATAAAAATAAGTATTTCTGAAATTAAGGTATAAGCAAATGAGAAAATAGTTGTGACTTGGGTTTATGATTTCCTCTTCTAGACCTCAGTTTTCTTATTTGTGAAATTAAGAGCTTGACCTAGATCATAGGTTTTAGAACTGGAAGGAATCTTAATCCTTGCCTTCATGCAACCAGGACACTAACAATGAGCAGGCTAGGAAGAATGGTCAGTCAGGTCAGCTGACAATCTGGGAAGGATGAACAGTCAGAGGAAGGATCAGAGATCACTGCCTGCAACAAAACTATAAGTAGCAAAGTACAGACATTAAAAATTTGGCCCCAGATGGTGCCAAGGTGGTGGAATAGTCAGTCAGCAATCTAGCTGAACTCTTGTAACATTCTGCTCCAAACAATTTAAAAATAATGTCTTAAATCAAACTGTGGATCAGCAGAATCAACAAAAGGTCTAAGCCTAAAACAACTTTGAAGGTTGGCCAGAAAAATCTGTGATACCATAGTGAGGAACAACTCGGAGTTTATGCAGTGGCAACACCAGTAGTAAGCCTAGGAGGTGACTGTGACAGCAGCAATAGCAGCATTAGAAGCTCTCACCCCAGAGATGGGTAAGGGAGTCAGACGATTTGTCAGATATTCCAGGGGACCCTCTGTTCTCACTGGGTGTAGATGACACTGATTGCCAACTCTAGTGTCCATATGCAATTCTAGATCACAGTTTCAGGGTGAGGAAGAATAATTATAGTCAATCACAAGAGAGCAGGGGTCCTCGTCATAGTTCCAGTGTTGAACCAAAAAGTACCCCATAAGTTTCTCATGAGAACCTGAACTTAACTCATACACTAGATCAAAGTGACAAGCATGACCATAGAGTAATCTTGCCTGTTTCTGTTCTTCTGCTTACTTGGGCATCTGTAAGATGCTTCTACAGATAAGATCAGTTATTATTCCAGGAAAATGCTGACCCTAGAAGGTCCCCTTAGGCCCATTCCCACCATTGTATGCATCCTGTTATTGCTTTAGGCTGTTAAAAATATTTTTTCCTTATTTAACAGCTGCCTGATAATAAATAAGAAAATTACCTAACTGCATTCTTTTTGCTTCTGTTATCACCTGCTTGCTTTGCTATTTACCATCCTATATAAAGTCTATACCTAAGTTCCTCTGCATCAAATGCTTTGGAAAAGAGTCTCCTTGGTCAGCTAGCTTATTAATAAATTCTCCATTTTAAAATTAAACCAGTCTCTACTCACCTCATTTTCCCTGGTATTACACTAGGACTAAGAGGAATACTAATGCTTGCAGCTACAAGAGAACAAAAACTTTTCTGGGGTAAAGACCAGAGTGCAATCCAGGAAAGCAGTGACCACAGCTCTTTCTGGATCATACCACCTTAGAAACCCTGAAACATATAGATCTCCAATACTAGATATAAATAACAGCAGTATTAAAAAAAAAATCTAAAGTTTAAGGCAATACCTCTTCAACCCCAGATGAGCAAAGCCCAACTTTACCTTAAAGTTCAAAATTGAAAAATAGACTGGGAAAATGAACAAACAACAACAAGAGGACCTGTCCAAAAATGTGTCAAAGAAGAACAAGATACAATCTCAGAAGAAGACAACAGCATGAAAACATCTACAACCAAAGCCTCAAAAAATGCTATTTGTACATAATTCCAACAAGAATTCCCAGAAGTTTTTGTTGTTATTGTTTGTTTCTTTGTTTGAGAGTGGTAGAGGAAAAATTTTGAAAAGAAATGAGTGATGCAAAACAATTATAAAAAGATTATCAGCAACTGAAAGCTAATGACTGCCTGAGATATCCAGAAACAATAAAATAAAATCAAAAGAATTTTAAAAATAGAAGAATATGTGAAATCTCTGAGAAAAAACTCATCAGGAAAATAGATTGTGGAGATGTAATTTAAGAATTATGGAATTATCTAATAACTATGATTTAAAAAAAAAGATCCTAGATATCATATTTCAAAAAATTATAGAGGAAAACTGCCAGATTATCTTAGATTTAGAGAATAAAAGAGAAATTGGAAGAATCTACTAATCATCCCCAAGATTTCCAAATAAAAATCCCTATGACTATTATAGCCAATTTATCAAGATCCTAGATCAAGGAGAAAATGCTTCAAGCCATCCAGAAAGAAACCATTCAAAAACCTGGAGCCACAGTCAATATGACATAAGATTTAGCAGCTGCCATGTTAAAGGAACAGAAGACTTGGAAAATGATTATACCAGAAGGTGAAGGAGGTACAACTATAACCAAGATTAACCTACCCAGCAAAACTGAATGTAGTCCTTCAGGAGTGGGGGGATTTTTTTTGGGGGGGAGAAGGGAAATAGACATTTAATAAGATAAAAGACTTTCAAGAATTCTGAATGAAAATACTAGAGGGGAAGAGAAAATGTGACATCCAAATACAAGACTGAAGAGAATCATATAAAGATAAACATGAAAGAAAAATAATAAGGGGCTCAATAAGGTTAAACTGTTTATAATCCTATATGGGAAGATGATACTTGTAACTCCTAAGGACTATATCATTATTATGTCAGAAGTAATCTACACAGACAGAGGGCACAGGTGGGAGTCAATTATGTTCAGATGAGCTAAAAGAAATTGAGTGAGTTAAAGGGATGCACTTGGAGAATGAAGAAGGGAGAGGAACATTGGGTGAAATTATCTCACACACAAAAAGAGATGCAAAGAAGAGGTTTTACTATGAAAGGAAAAATGGGGATGGACAATGCTTACTCAATAGGGAAGTAGGAAGGAAAAAGAATAAGATATATGAGAGGAAAGATAACAAAAGGGAAATTAAATTAAGGGAGGCAGTGTTCAAAAGCAAAACAAACTTTTCAGGAACAGGACAAGAGAGAGAGAGAGAGAAAGAAAGACTGAGACAGAGAGACAGGAACAGAGATAAAAAGAAAATAAGATGGAAGTAAATACACAGTTAATAATTACAACTGTCAATGTGACTCATAAAACAGAAGTGGATGACAGAATGAATTCAAAACCATAATCCAGTATTATATGGTAATAAAAGAAACATTTGAAACAGAAAGATACACATAGATAAAATAAGGATCTGGGACAAAATCTATTATGCTTTAGCTGAAGTAATAAAAAAAAAAGGCAGAGGAAGCAATCATAGCATCAGACAACACAAAAGCAAAAATAAGCCTAATCAAAAGAGATAAAAGTAGGGAAATTAAATTTTCCTAAAAATACCGTGAATAATGAAATATCAAGGGCAAATTTATCTGATAAAGGTCTCATTTCTCAAATTACAAAGAGAACTGAGTCATATTTTAAAAAATAAGAGTAATTCACCAATTGGTAAAGTGTCAAATGATAATGAACAGGTAGTTTTCAGAAAGAGAAAACAAAATTATCAATAGTCACATAAAAATGTTTTCAATCTCTGTTGATTAGAGAAGTACAAATTAAAACAAGTCTGAGGTATCAAATCACACCTATCAGAAATGACAACTACTGGAGGGGATGATAAAAAATAGATGGGCTAATAAACTGTTGGTGAAATTGTGAACTCCTCCAGTCATTCTGCAGTACAGTTTGGCACTATGTTCAAAGGATTATAAAAATCTGTACCAATTAATCCAGCAATACTAGGTCTGTATCCCAAAGACAACAAAGGATGTATTTATCTATACAAAAATATTTATATCAGCACTTCTTGTGGTGAAAAAAATGGAAACTGAGGGGATGCTCATGAATTGGGGAATAATTGAACAAATTATGGTATGTGATTGTGATGCCGTACTATTATGAGAAATGGTGAGAGAATGGTTTCAGAAGAAAAAATGGCAAGATCTATATGAACAGATGCAAAGAAAATTAAGAAGAACTGGGAGATAATTGTACACAGTAAAAACAATGCTATAGTGCTAATCAACTGATTTTTGATTAATACAATGATTCAAAACAATTCCAGAGGGTTCATCATGAAAAAAAATGTTGTATACCTCCAGAGAGAGAGAGAATTGATGAACTCTGAATGCATATTGTACTAATATTTTCTTGTTTTACTTATTTTTCTTGGATTTTTTTTTGTGATCTAGATAATATGGATATGTTTTACATGACCACATGAATAATTGATATCAGTTTGCTTACCTTATCAATAGGTGGGGGAGAAGTAGAAAGGAAGGAGAGAATTTATTACTAACCATTTTAATGATATAAGTAAATAAGAAATTTAAATTTTTTTTAAAAATTGGACAAATGGAAAAAAAGAAATACAAACTCTCAATGAAGAAAAGAATTCTTAATAATTAAAATTAAACAAGTTGAAGCTAATGACTTGATGAGACATAAAGAAACAATAAAACAATCAAAAAAATGAAAAAAGAAGAAACTGAAATATCTCATCAAAAACAACTGACCTGGAAAATCGATTAAGGAGAGTTAAAGAACTATGGACTACCTAAAAGCTATGATTTAAAAAAAAACTATGATAAAAAGAGTTGAGATATCATATTTTAAGAAATTATGAAAAGAAAACTGCCCATAATATCATAGATTCAGAGAACAAAATAGAAATTGAAAGACTTTACTTATCACCTTAGTATATTTTAGCTAAATTCCAGAAGTCCTAGGTTAAGGAGAAAATGCTTCAAGCAATCAGAAAGAAACAGTTCAAATACTCTAGATCAGTCAGAATCAGACAAGTCAGGATCATATAAGATTTAGCAACTTCCATTTTTTTATTAAAGCTTTTTATTTGCATAACATATGTGTGGGTAGTTCCTCAACATTGATCCTTACAAAGCTTTCCCTATCAAATTTTCCTCCCAGTCTCCTCCCCTCCCCTAGATGACAGGAAGTCCACTACATGTTAATTATATTAAAATACTTGACAAGTTGAATATATGTATACATATTTCCATACTCATCTTGCTGTGCATGAACAATCATATCTATGTGAACAAAAAATATCTGAGAAAGAAAACACAATGCAAGCAAACTTTGATAGAGATCATGGAAATGATATGTTGTGGTCTACATTTCACATCCCTCTCTCTGGATGTATATGGCTTTCTTCACTGAACAGTTGGAACTGGTTTGAGACATTTCATTGTTGAAGAGAGCCATGTCCATCAGAATTGATCATCGTATAGTCTTGTTGTTGCTGTGTATGATGATCTCCTGGTTCTGCTCATTTCGCTCAGCATCAGTTCATGCAAGTCTCTCCAAGCCTCTCTGAAATCATCCTGCTGGTCATTTCTTACAGAGCAATAATATTCCATGACATTCATATACCATAATTTATTCAGCCACTCTCCAATTGATGGGCATCCATTCAGTTTCCAGTTTCTAGCCACTACAAAAAGGGCTGCCACAAACATTCTTGCACATGTGGATCCCTTTCCCTCCTCTAAGATCTGTTTGGGATATAAGCCCAATAGAAACGCTGATGGGTCAAAGGGTATGCACAGTTTGATAACTTTTTGAGCATAGCTCCAAATTGTTCTCCAGAATGGCTGGATCCGTTCACAGTTCCACCAACAATGTATTAGTGTCCCAGCTTTCCCACATCCCCTCCAACATTCATCGTTATCTTTTCCTGTCATTTTAGCCAATCTGAGAGGTGTGTAGTGGTACCTCAGAATTGTCTTAATTTGCATTTCTCTGATCAATAGTAGCAACTTCCATTTTAAAGGAGCAAAAGGTTTAAAATAAGATATTCTAGAAAGCAAAAAAAAACTAAGTTTAATCCTTGAAATGGGAAAATGGATACTTAATGAAACAGAAGACTTTTTAAGAATTCTTGATGAAAAGACCAGAGCTGAATATAAAATTTGACATTCAAATACAAGCATAAAAAGGTAAAGATGAAAGAGTAATGAGAGACTCAATAAAGTCAATAAACTGTTTTTATTCCTACGTAAAAAGATAATACATGTAACTCCTAAAAACTTTGTCATTTTTAGGATTGTCAAAAGGAGCCTACATAGACAGAGGACACAGGTATGAGATTATTTTGGGATGATCTTTTTTTTAAAAATAAGGGCTGAGGAAGAAGAATTTACATAGAGAATGGGGAACAGAGAAGTAGAAAGGTGAAATTTTTCTTACATAACAGACACCAGGAAGAATTGTTACAGTAGAGAGGAAACTTGGGAATAGGATAGGTAATGCTTGAAATTCACTCTCATCAAAATTGGTTCAGAGGGAAGACTATGTATATATACATGTATATATGTATATATGTATTTATGTGTGTGTGTATACATACTCAGCTGGGTATAGAAATCAGTTTTATCTAACAGAGAAGTGAGTGCAAGCTGAAGCATATTTTTTTTACTTTCTATTTTATCTGGCTTTTTGTGAAATGGCTTATATAAAATGTTTTGCATGATTTCACATGTATAATGGGTATCATATTGCTTGCCTTATCAGTGAGCAGGGGAGGGACTGGGGGAAGGAGAAATGTTCCAACTAAATTTTATTTAAATGTTAAAAATCAGTAAAAAAAAAAAAACATTTTAAATGACCCCAATTATCAATGTTTCCCCCTCTCCCCAGAAAAAAAAAATGTGGCCATTAATATCCCTTACTTTTCCCACCTACAACCACATCTCTATCCCCAAAGGATTTTGAGTTGAACATCATTTGAGAATTGTGTTTTATCATATGAATCTCTTTATTTACTCCAAAACATATGAAGAATGACAGATGCGTTCGAAACAACTGAACTATGTCTTTTCTGTAAATTATGGCTATGAATCATGCTTGCATACTGGTTGGTGCTAGCCTTAATTTACACACACACACACACACACACACACACACACACACACACACACACA
>JAJPUD010000027.1:452377-475691 GCA_023553655.1 Myrmecobius fasciatus
CACACACACACACACACACACACACACACACACACACACACACACACCTATTCCCAAAGGGTTTTGAATTGAACTTCATTTAGGAACTGTATTTTATCACATGAGAATCAGAGAAAGGCACTTCCCTGATCATCTCACTCAGTCGATAGTGCACAAAATTGCTAGTAGGAGTGTAGAGAATCCTTCTGATGGATAACATTGGGTTAGTGACTAGCAATATCACTTGATAGATCATGTTTGGGGCATGCACAAAAGTGTAATGAATGGGAATGTGGTATTCGGCTACATCATCATAACTGTGTTCCTAGTTGCAGACAGTGAGCTGTCATGGCAGCCTAAGGACTCAGGTGTTTGATTCTTGTCACAAAATAAAACTATTTCTGAATGACCCTTCCTTTAAATGTAAATTTTCTCTTATATACTTTCAGCATTTTTCTACTTACAAATGCACATCTATTGATTACTTCCATAGAAGTTCTGGACTCATTCATTACTAGAACTAGCAGCCCAATTTACTCCTGTCTTAACATGCTCTTAACAGCAGTGTGCTAGTAAATGTTTAACTGACTTTCTGGGGGGGGAATTAAAATGTATACTAGACACAATTTTAGGTTTTATCTTTATTATTAACATTTTTCCATCACTTTCTTAAGTCTAGACAATTAACAAAATAATAAATAAAAACCCATTTATATATGGCATTTGCTAATTTCATGTGGTGGTTGGAACTGGCTCCAAAATGCCTCCATAAGAATTTGGTAAATGCCATCTGGGGGAAACTTTAGGACATAACCTGTTACATTGATTCTTCAAGTCTTAAACTATTTTCTACATCTAAATATTTGTTTCCAACACATTCTTGTTTTTAGGGATGCTTATGTAAAATATCCTTCCCAGGGACAAATTGCCACCTGCTAAGAAATTATGCTAGTAGTTGGAGTTGCACCATGGGCCTAAAACAAAAACAATTGTACTCTTGCTAGCATTTTATAACTTCTAACAATATTCCCATTCAGGTGGTTAGCCAACAAACATTTATTAAGCACCTACTATGTGCCAGCCACTACTCTAAATTCTAAGGATACAAAGAAAGGCAAAAAGGAAAGAGAGAGAGAAAGGGGGGAAGGAGGGACAAAGGAAGGAAGGAAGGAAAAGATAAAAACAAAACATCTCTGACCTCAAAGACTTCACATTCTGATGAGGGAGATAACATAAATAACTATATGTATGTATGTATATATATATGCATATATATATATATATATGTACAAACAAGATATACATAGGTACACTGAATGGGGGGCACCATCATTAAGGGGGAATATCTTGACAACCTTTCTCTGACTCCAAGCCTGCTATATTTGGCTTTATTTAGCTACATACCAAATATTTGGAGAGGTTTCACCCCCTTATTCCATCATCTACATCCTTCCTTCTATTAATTAGAAGCTAAGGTTGCTCCAACAACCAGCATGTTTCTCAAATTGCCTTGGCCAAGAAAGGTATTCAGAGTTATAAAAAGTCAGAACCAGAAAAGACCTTCAGAAATCAAGCAGTCCAGCCTCTTCATTAGAGGCTGAAATCCAACAAGGGAAATTTTTGTTTGGGTTTTTATTAAGTTTTCTTTTTATGTTGTGAACTAAATCATTAACAAACCCAAAGTATTCAATATCCAAAAAAAGGTAAGAGAGAGGTTTGTATAAGGAACAATAAACATCTGTTTTGTAAGAAGTATATAATTTAACAAGCATAGTAATAAAACTGTTCTATTTGTTTATGACTCCTTCTGCATGTTTTTTTTTCCTTTTGTACATTTAAAAAAAGATTTTATTGATGCTTTTTTTCATTTTGATATCCATCATCAGCCACTGGGCTACTACCCTGACCAACCCCATTAAATGTAGAACCCTTTGTAACAACTGCATACAGTTCAACAAACAGAATCAACAAATAGATCATGGTCTGAGAATATATAACCCATTTTTTTCCTTGTACATTTCAAGGAGTCTATGAACTTGGATAAGGGGGAAAATTGCATCTCTATTTTCACTGACCTCTAACTGAATAAATTTCCATTTTTCTCAATTATTTAATTATTATTTTACCCATCTATCAGCACTTAGCACAGTATTCAACACATACTGGTTGTTAACAGATTGACTATCAAGCAAGAGAAATTTCTCCCAAGAATAGCTTGGGAAAAGTGTCAGACAGAACTATGGTTTATCTCCTGACTTTCAGATTAGTGATCTGATTTCTAAAATTATGTATTCTTATCACTTATTAAGCTTTTATGGTGAGACAGGCACTGTGCCAAGTACTGGGAATACAAAGAAAGACAAAGACACTGTCTCCCTTAAGGTACAATTTAATAGGGAAGACAACAAGCAAATAACTATGTAGAAACAAGATATGGACAGAATAAATTACAGGAGGTTTTAAAACAATAACTTGAATAGAAAAAAATGCTAAGCAGATTCAGAGGGGCTTTATATTATAGATTCAAAATTCAAAGGGACCATACAGATCATCTAGTCTGAACTCCAACTATACTAAACTTATTGCTTTCAAAGAAATGTATGCTTATTAAATAGTTAAGATTTTTTTTGTTTTTTGCTTGATGACTAGTCCAACTAAGAGATTTCATAAAAATGTGAAAATGTTGCTTCATTGCCTGAAAATTCAGACCAAATGTGGGAAACAATTCCAAGGTTAACTTATTCTCTTTTTTCTTTTTTTGCTTTGGTTCATAGCTATGATTTCACTAGTGAATAGGAAAGTCTTCCATAGAGAAACTCTTTTTATGCAGATCTGCAACTGTTCCTCCATTTATAAACTTAGATCATGGGTTGTTATCCTAGAATCTACAAAACACATGGATAGATTTTAAAGAGATCCAGGAATTTGGATAAGGAAAAAATGACATCTTTATTTTCACTAATCTCTAACTGAAATTTGGCATTTCCTCCAATTATTTAAAAGTATGATTCTCAGAAATATTCTGTGGGTTTCACCAGATTGCCAAAGAGGGCCATAACACACAAAAAAATTAAAAATTCCAGCCTTAGATAGTTGTCTTTGTCACTGTAAGGTTAAATTCAGGATCACACAGCCAATATATATATTACAACAGATGAGATTTGAATCTAGTTCCTGACTCAAAGATCAACTCTCTATCCATTCTCTCTTAACCCTTCAGAGTAATAAATACCCCTTAGGATGCATACTATTTTGGGAAAGTTCTTTGAGTCACTATACTTCTGTGATTAAAGGGAAAGTACTAGTGTGGTATAATTGGCAGTTATAATTATGGTGGTATTGTAATTATTTGTGGTAAATGTGTCTCTGGAATGCTTCTGGCTCTAAGAACACAGCCTGTTACAGTATGTGATGTACTATTCTAAAACCCAGTCCTTGACCTCAGGGTCTTCAGTTTCCTAAGCTCCATGGAACTAACTGAAGTTTTCCCTTTTATGGGGACCAAAAAAGAGGTTCTGATCATAAAAGAGGTTGCTGAAGTGTAGTATGAGCAAGTAGATATCAGTGGTCCAGGGAACTTCAGAGGCCAGGATGTTGCATTATCTGAAGGCAGAAGGAAGGAGCAGGAAGCAGATATAATGGAGGATGCTTCCAGCAAGCCTCATGCATAGGGAGATTCAGGCCATGGCAAAAGAGGGAATCAAATATGGTCTAAGATTTCTGGTCTCATTTTAGAGAAGACCTCACACAGTTCTGAAGACAGAGCTGGGAACTCAGCTAATCGATCATGATCAATAGATATTAGAGCTACTCTCATGTTTTAAAAGGATAAGAGGGACCCCAATCAAGAGAACTCCTGCTCAGTCAGATATGATTGGTTTCCATTTCTGATATCACAGGTAATGAGGCACCAAGAGTCTAGAACAGTCCAGTCATAGAAGATCCAGACAAAGAAGAACTCATGAATAGAAGAGGATCATGAATAAGAGAGTGCTAGATAGAAGGAGACATCCTGTTGGAAAGAAAAAAAAGAGATTTTTTTCCAGACTATAATAACATCTAGCACTTTACAGTCTTTAAATCATTCCTCATTCTAAGGCATAAATAACCCAAGACCATTCATTTATCCAATTTTAAATCATGCTAAGATTTTAATTTATAGGCAAGCTTTATTTCATTTCATTTGTATTTTCAGCTTCTAAAATAAAGTGTTAATTAGATTGACACAAAGATTGACATTCTCAGAGTTGCATATTCATGGGCTCTTCTATGACAGCTCAAGATTGATGGCCTCAAAGATAGAATGAAGGGAGAGATTTGATTCTCTATGTTGCTCCCAAAAGATGGGAAGCTTAGAAAAATAGGACTGAAGAGGAAGGGGATCTGTTAAATCAGCTTTTCTTCAGGTGCTTGCAAAGGGAATGAAAAATAAAATGATTAACACCCCAAATCCAAAATTGTAGCCATATTTACTTCAGTAGCAAAAAAATGGTCTTCTTTCAACTATCTTTTCTATAATAAATTATTTTATTTTCAGCAATCCTTTCCCCTCAAGATTCAAGGCCACTTCTCCAAGAAAAATGAGCAAAGTCACCTTGGATCTCCCTTATGTAGAATTATGGCTACCACAGTCACAGTTGAGAAGCATGATCCCATTATGTTACTGGTTTCTTGTGAAGTCTATAAACAGTGTAACCAGATCATCAAGAGAATGATTCTCTGCTCCATCAACTTCTCTTCTATGCTGTGTTCCTTTGGAGGCTCCCTGATCCTAGGGTTCATTTTTCTACCACTATCACTAATAAAGCATCACTCACAACATCAAATCATTGTGATAAAGCAATAGTATAATAGGAAAATCCAGAATTGAAAATCAGAAAATCTGGAATTGAATCCTAACTTATCTCTTCGTAGTTATGTCACCTATGGGCAAATTATTTATTTAAAAAATTTTCACTTAATAGTCCTTTATCTTCTCCAATTATATGTAAAAATAGTCTTCAACATTAATTTTTGTAAGATTTTGAGTTCCACAATTTCCCCCTCTCTTCCTTACCTCCCATTGCCTCAAGACAGCAAGCAATCTGATACAGGTTATACATGTACAACAATTTTAAGCATATTTCCATATTAGTTCTGCTAGGAAATAAAAATCAGAACAAAAAGGAAAAGCCATGAGAAAGGAAAAACAAAATAAAAAATAAAAATAAGATGCTTTGATTTACATTAAATCTCTATAGTTCTTTCTCTGTATGTGATTGGCATTTTCCATTCTAAGTTTATTGGAATTGTCTTGGATCATTGTATTACTGAGAAGCACTAGGTCTGGTGCAGTTGTTAATCACCCAATCTTGCTATTGCTGTGTACAATGTTATCCTGCTTTCATTCGTATCTTTCAGCATCAGTTCATATATCTTTCCAGGCTTTTCTGAAATCAATTTGATCATTATTTTTTTTCACACTTTAACAGTATTTTATTTTTCCAAATACATGCAAATAGTTTTCAACATTTGCCTTTGCAAAACCTTGTGTTCCAAATTTTTCTCCCTCTCCCTCCTTCCCAAGACAGCAAACTCCCTTCCCTTCCCTCAAAAAGAGCTGCTACAAATATTTCTACATATGTGAATCCTTTACTCTCTTTTATGATCTCTTTGGGATACAGACCCAACAAAGACACTGCTGGATCAACAATGGACACAACTAACTAACTATGCCCAGTTTTATAGCTCATATAGATTTATAGATCATAGTTCCCCATTGCTCTTCAGAATGACTACTGGATCAGTTCACAACCCCACCACTTGTGTTCCAGTTTTCCCATATCCCCTTCAATATTTATCATTATCTTTTCTTATTATCTTAGCCAATCTGATAGGTGTAAGGTGGTACCCCAGAGTTGTTTTAATTTACATTTCTCTAATTAATAATGAGTTAGGGCATTGGGAAGGGCAAATTATTTAACATTACAAGGCAACTAAGCATCATAGTAGCACTGTGGATTCAAAAACAAGATTTAAACACAGGCTCAGTTTGCTCATAAGCAAAGTGGGGATAATAATAACACCTTTCTCACAGAGTGGCTGTGAGGATCAAGTAAGATAATACATTTAAAATCCTTTGCAAACCTTAAATCACTATGTTAACTTTGCTAGCTATGAACACAGCCTCTGCTTCCTTATTTCTAAAATGGGAATAATTGTATTTGGGTATTGCACCTCTTGAGATCCCTGTCCACTGTATGGGTACATCCACTAGTGGTCATGGGGGCATTTCTCCTCAAATAGAGAGGAAATAGACTGTAGGGTCTTGCCTCAGCTATAACACCCAGGGCTTTTCTCTCTAAGCACTGAGTGCAGAGGGATGTTGTGGGAAAGCCGTAATTGCCATCTGACAGCATTTATGCATCAGCTCTACCAAGTTGTAAACCAAACCTTTTTCATCCCGATGTGGGGCCTGCCTTTGTCACCAATCCCATCATTTAAAGTGGGAAACATATAAGGGTTCTACTCCGGTGGCAATTCCAGCTCTAAAGACCAATAAAGAAATCATTTATGGAGACTGCTAGCCCAAAGATTACTGTTCTGATGTGTAGTCAGTGTGACCTGAGGGCAAAGGAAGGGATAGCACTCTGAGCACAATAGATTGAAAAGTATTGATGAGCTGAGTTGAGATCAGAGTACAGCTGCCCCCTGAGACATTACCCTGCCTCTTCCTATTTACTACTCCATTAATCTCACCTTTCTGGCTTAAATACCATTTTTAGTAGCTATGGGTGTTTGCTTTTTTGGGGGGTGCCTTGCCAATAGGCATAAAGCCTTTATCCCCACCAGGGTATAAGACAAGACCCCCCCCTAGTTCCAAACTAGGACTAACAAGACCAAATGCAGAATGACGCTCCAATAAATAGGAAAGAGGATTGTGTTTTCCTGTCAGTTTTGATAAATACATGCTCTCTGCCAGTCCCTGGACACAGGGCCATTAGCACACACAGATTGACATTCTCAGGGTGACAGATTCATGGGCTTTTCTGTGACAGCTCAGGACTGATGGGCTCAGAGATAGAATGGAAGTGGGGAGAGAATTGGATTCTCTCTGTTGCTGAGCCCTAAAGATGGAAGGCTTGGGGAAAAAAGGATTGAAGAGGAAAGGGATCAGTTAAATCAGCTTTCCCTCAGGTGCTTACAGAAGAGAGGAAATCAATGAACTCTGATAACAAGGCAGTGTTAGACTTGGCAGGGATCTTTGAGATCCCAGTTACAGAAAAAGTGACCCAAAGAGGTGACATTTGGGCAAAGTCACAGAGTTAATTAAGTAGTGTTGTGGCGACTAGCACAGTCCCTGATGCTGGACCCCACTAATTTGGAGAGCAGGCTTGGGGTAATTTCTTTCATCCAAAAATAGGATGGACTGGGGAGAAAGCAAGTGCAGAAAGCTTCTAAATACGGAGTTACTGTCTCAAAGCTTACAAACTTTGTATTCCATAGGATCCACATTCAGCCCTTTTCACAATAGCTTGTTGATTGGTTTAAAAAAAATAAGAATTCTGGGTAAAATTGAACTTTGTTATTTAACAAGTTTTGTCAACTGATTAGTTACAGGAATTGGCAGGTTAGAAATAGTGACAGCAGCAGCAAAGCCAGGGGCTTCTAGAAATAGAGACATGCAGAAATGACAGAGAGCAGGGAGATGGAAGGGGGGAACAGAAGAAGCAGATTAGTGTAGTAGCAAATAGCTACCCACATCTCTGCAGTTCCTAAAAGTGTGTGTGGAGAGGAAAGAGTCAGTGGTATAATGCTAAATGATTTCCAACTGGCTCTTAAAATAAAAATGAGCATGACATAGTTTTAAGTTTAATCTTCATTATTTTAAGTTTAATTTTCTCCATTACTTTATAAAGTCTGGTGGTATAAAAGATAGATTGCCAGGTCTACAGTAAGGAAGATTTAGTTCAAATCCAGCCTCAAATACTACCTGTTTGACCTGGACAAATAATAACCTCTCTCAGACTCAGTTACTTCATCTATAAAATGGGAATAATTGTAGCACCTGTGTTCCAGAGTTGAGAATCCTATGAGACAATATTTAAAAAAAAACACAGACCAGTGACTGGCACGTAGTAGGCATTTTATGGTTGCTGTTATCTAGGAAATCAGCAAACAATAACTCAAGCCCTGTCCTGTCATATTGGCCAATTTCCAGATAAATACTCACACTGAAAATTTAACTATAAACTCTCACAAGCTCCTATGAAGAGGCTCCTGCACATGTCTGGGAGAAGGGACCATCAGTATTATGTAGAGAAGAATGTGGAGAACCAACCTTCCTAAATAAGGGCATATCCCTTACACATAAGGACATGTCATTTTTCAGACCTTGGAACACTAGATATGGACATAAAGGCTCCAGCTTGAGTAGAGCCTATGTGCTAATTTCTACTCTGAGTAATTCCTTTGCATCTTTATTTTTTAAATGCTTCTGGTTCTTATTCCTTAGATCTCCCTTACAGGTTTTTCTGACTCAGAACCTCAGGTAAGACTTGGCCTCCAGAGAGACCTTGATCTTCTCACTTGACTGGGTGCCCAACTTTTATCACACCAATCTTCAAAATTGGTCATCAACAACTGATGTACATAATGATGATATCAAGGAAAGATTAAATAATGTAGAATAATAATAATTGACTGGCTTTATATGATGCTTTAAAGTTGCAAAGTGCTTTACAAATGTTATCTCATTTTATTCTCACAATTTGTCTTAGAATTAAATTCCATTATCCCCATTTTACAGATGAGGAAACTGAGGCAAGTATCTAGTCCAACTCTGGCAATCTATCTACTGCACTACCTAGCTCCTCCTAACATATTGTATATTCTGTTCAATATGGTATGGAAATGGTAAATAGGAGAACTTGAATCTGAACCCAGATTCTCTCTATGTTCCAATCCACCATTTCCTATTGCCTTCTCATTGATAAATGAAATGTTATCATACCTATTAGTCCTAATTTTCACTCTGACTTCTATGCTTCTTCCCTCCTTGACTCTATTTCCTGTTCTTACTCCTAGATTTATCTTACTGTGTATTCTGACTCAGCCTCTGGACTCATCTCCAGATATGACCTGGCCACCAGAAAGACTCCATCCTCCTCACTTGATTGAGTGATACTCTTGGAGTTGTTCAGCTCTGCTAACACCATCCTAAAACAGGCCATTAGTAATTGCACAATAGCAAAAACCTATTTCCTGTGCCATTCCTTACAACTGACATGATTTTCCCTGTCCCATCTAAACCTATCAAGAATATTTCTTTCTCCTTTTCAAATATTCCTAAAATTTGTTTTATTATGACAACACCTACTCCAGGTAAAGAAGGGGAAGGAGATAGATAGCAAAACATCTGGTGTAATGCTAGTAGCCATACCATGAACACCTGAAAATACCACCCTATGATGGCAACACAGGGGAGGCTACTACTGCTATCCCATGCCTGACAAAGTCTTGCTACTTCCTCCCACAGTCAAATCTTCTCACTCCAACCAAATGCAATCTCCATCCCTAACCACAATCTTTTTCTTACTAACTTGCCAAACAACTGCCAGTCTCTTATTACAATTTATCCACCAATCCCATTCCTATATTCTGTCATTTCCTTATATCATTGTATGAATATTGTCTTCATTATATCCAGAAATTTTAGGATGTATAATAGATATTCCATTAGACTGGGAATCAGAGAGACCTGAATTCAAATATTTCCTCAGACACTAATTACATGACCTTACAAGTCTTACTTTCTGTATCTCAGTTTCCTTAACTATAAAATCAATGAGTTGTGCTTAATGATTTTTAGTTCTAACTCTAAGCTTTTCTTCTGTAAAGGGAGTGATATTACTTACTTAAATACTTTGCATCCTTGAGGTCCTACAGCATCCCAATCAAAGGACAACCTCCTCTCTTGAGAGTTAGGGTGGATGAGTCAGAAGAGATACCTTTGGGGAATTGGTTAGCATTTATTAATATAAAGGGGTGTGCTAGAGACTTTAGATCCATTTGACAAAGTTAAAAGGATGAAGCCATGTTTGGAACTTTGATGGCAAACCACTAACACCTCACTGAAAGAATTGAGAAAAATGTCCTTGAAAGGATTGGATTTGGATAATTGCCAGCTCTTTTGAATTGAATTCAGAATATAATAGAATCATAACTGGTCCATTTAGTCCAATTCCTTCTCCTTACAGAGAAAAAAACTGAGGTCCTGGGAAATTAAATAGTTTGTCCAAAGTCACAGAGGTTGTAAGCATCAGAGGGAGGCTATGAACCCAGATCCTTTGATTCCAAAGTCAGTGCTTATTTTACTTTACCATGGGTTTCCATATCAGTGAGAATGAATGATTTGATTGGCTCAGGTAATTGTGAATCAGAAACATCTCTGTGTACTAGGCATATAAAATGAAGTCTAAAATAGACCCAGCCTGATGTAACAAAGAGAAAGGGCTGACATAGACTAGAAGCTAAAAACCAGATTTTGGTCCATAGAGGTGAAGAGGAAGGAGTTAAATTAGTCTAAGCAAAGTCACAGGCCCTCCTCAAAGAGAGAAATTTCACCACCACCCACATCCACTGTCCAGAGATGACAACAGAAGAGTCTTTCAGGATAAGATGGCAATAACCAGGTGCAACAGTAGAGTAGCAAGAGTTTCTGAACTCCATGTGCCAGGACTCAGACATGATGAATAGTAGCAGAAATGTGTTATTTCTCATGCTTTCAATCATGTCTCAAAAGATGACAGCAGATGGAGGCAGGAGTGAAGAAAAAAAATTACAATGGCACAATGAATCCACATGTACTCTAGCCACGTGGTCCTAGGAAATGAGAACCACATGGCTAAAAGGTAAGAATTCCCGAATTCTAGCCTTTTCTAGAAGATGAGCAAGAGTTCCTGCAACTCCAGCTTTATGGAAGAATATCAAAAGTTCTTGGAATTCAGGATCCAGCATGTGGCCCCCAAACTGGACAAATAACAAAGTATTAAGTCATATTTTGAAAAAAAAAACAAATTGGACTTTGTTCCTACTGTTATCATGCATTATATGAATGGTTCAGGGTCTTCTAGTAATCCCATGATTGTTTCTCTTCTTTGAGAATTCTAAAGTAATACAATGTGCCTAAAGAAAGGCCTTTATATGTTTTTTAGTGATGATGTTATAAACTTACGTGTCCCAGGGTTGTCTTTTTAGATATCCAGTTCATTTTCTTTCTTACAGCTAATGAATGTTAGAAACAGATTTAAACCCAAATCTCCTAACTGCAAGCCCAATAGCACTGGACATTTATTTTTCAGTTACTCACATGAAGGCATATTGAATTTGCAAATGACAGAGTTGGAAAGTTGGAAGACACAGCTAAGACATAGGAGGAAAAAATTGGAATCCAAAAAGACATTTGACAGTTTGGGAAAATGCTCTGAATCTAATAGCAATAAATGCAAAGTTTTACATATCTGGTGTGGATATTATTAATTCAACTGCATAAATATAGGATGGAGAAGAACAATTCATGAGAAAAAGCCCTGGGGATTTTGGCCAAATATAATCCAACAATAGGCAACATAGCAGTGAGTGGAAAGCTGGCTTTTAAGTCAAGAGAACCTGGATTTAGGTCTCACCTGTGACACACACTAGTTATGTGACTATGAGCAAGTTCTTCAACCTTCCAATACTGTCAGACATTGAGGCTATCAATCAGCCACAGGTGATTCACTTCTCTGCATTGGTAGAAGGTATTCCCCCACATCAAAGAAATTACAGATTCAGTCAAAAAGAGGGTAAGTTATGCAAATGAGTCATCAGTGTGACATTAATGCCCCTAAAAGCTGGTGTGGTCTTGGACTGTCTAGCTTGAAGTCTAGTGTCCATAAGGAGAAAGGTGATAGTCCCAAAATGTTCTCCCACAGCAGTCTACAAGTGGAGCACTGTATCCAGTTCTGAGTACAATATTTTAGAAGGGGCAATGATGCTGACCACAGAATTTCAGTGGTGGAAGAGACTTCACATATTGCCTATCAGAGTAAGAAGAAACCTTAAATGTCATTCCATCTAATCTATGTCTGAACACAAACTCATTACATTGAACTATAAGCTCAGTGAAATTTGCATCCTTATCCAGAAACAAAACAATTTCTTTGGTAATTATGTCTATTCAAAAAACAAATGATTATTTTACTTAATTGTTTTGAGGCCTCCAAAGTGCTTTACAGGAAATGAATGTTTTTGTTCAGTCCAAAAGGTATAAAAATAAAAATAAAATATTAAACCTAGAAATGTGAAGTTCTTATTAATAATTATAGAGCTTCTAATTATGCCTGGGAGGCATGGTCCCTAGGATCTAAAATCTTATTTTAAAATAATGGCAACACTTCCAGAAGGAGGAACTCAGTCTCCTTTCTGAGCACTGATAATCTAGTTAATAAGGGTCAAGGCACAGTCCAAGCTTCAGAACACCAAAGACCCCCCAAAAAATCCAACAAAGGGAACCACTAACTGTCAAGATCCTATTAGCAATCTGCTCCTAGAAACATGAAAGGTCCCATTTGAACACAGGAATTTGAATTGGACAGCAAGACTAAGGTCAGAATTACAGGAGATCAAAAGCAAACAGAATTGGAAACGCACCAAGAGTCAAATTCACTGACTGAGTGTAGTGAGGGGACTCACCTGCTGAGAAGAAAGTTCAGAGGAATGGTAAAAGCTACCAGCACGTTTTGTAAACTCCTCTGGCTCATTTGTTTACTTCACTTAACCCATCTTGGATGCTTACATGACAGAGCTTGAAAAACATTAGCATAGATAAAACACTGATTGTAGAATGGAAGAGGGGGTCCAGGGAAGAGCCTGCCAGCCCCAGTGGCCAGCTGCTGAGCCTCCCATAAAGCACTGTATTGCTCTGTCTCCATACATTTGTACACTTTCTGGTATTATACTCCCTATTCATCTCCACTACTTCAAATCCCAATTTCCTTTATAGTGTAACTCAAACATGAGACCTTTGCTCATCCTCCCAGCTTCCCCTCATTGTTCCTCTTTCTACCTTTGAGAACAAAGGTAGCCTTTCAAATACTGAAGACAGATATCATTTGGCCTTCTCTTACCCGATACAGACATCCCCATTTCCTCCAACCAGTACTCAGTTGTTTGGACTCAAGCTATTGTGTTCAATCATTTTTCAGTCATGAACAAACTCCATTTGGAGTTTTCTTGGCAAATACACTGGAATGGTTTGTCATTTTCTTCTCCAGTTCATTTTACAGATGAGGAAACTATGGCAAACAGGGTAAAGTGACTTGCTCAGGGTCACATAGTTAGTAAATGTCTGAGGCTAAATTTAAAGTTAGGTTTTCCTGACTTCAGATCCATCATTCTATTTACGGTAATACCTAATTGCTCCTTCACTATTTCTATAAACCCCAAAGCAAGGTCCAAGTTCAACACAGTCTAAGTCACTTAATTCTCGAGTTGTTTCACAGATAAATACACAATCTCAGATTTTCCAGTAGATGATAGTGGTATTATAACATTTATTTTAAAAATCACAATGCTCTCTATTGAGGTATTATTACTAAAATAGTATTGTTAGTCATTTTGATATTATATACTGCCACTTATATACACCAGGAAAAATTACATGTGTTTCTTTTTAAATGATCATTCCAATAATTATAAAAATACATTTATCATTTCTGGTACTTTCATTTTTCAAAATATTTTCTTACACAGTTTGCTCTTATTCAGTCTCACCTTGTGGTATAGGCAGGGCAGGTATTATTGTCCATATTTTATGACAAGAAAACTAAGACGTCTGTACAGTTAGGAAACAGTGGCACCCAGACTCAAAGTCAAGTCTCGAGACTCAAATTAAATGTCTCAGAAATCTCCTTCAGGGCATCTATACCTCTAGTGTTTTGTTTTTTTTTCTGCCAGAGCTAATGCCAGTTTCATTAGTTTAGCTAAAAGACTGCCACCTCAATTACAGGCCATTAGTGACTTTTTAAAAATTAAATTGTGTTTGCATTTCCATAAGTATGTTTGAATTTCATAAGTCTTCTATTTCTATCAGAACACCAGACACAGAAATACCTTCATACATTTCTAATCAACAGAAAGCCTTAGTTAGAACCAAAATAACTTTTTAGAACTGAAAGGAAAACTAAAGGACAATATATGAATTTGCTAATTGTTCTTTCTGGAAAGAATCCTTCTCCATAATAGAGAAAAACTCTACCTATTCAGAGCCTTGAGGAGAGCTAAGTTTCTGAATCATTAAGAGTTTATATACTTTTAAGTATAAGAACATTTTTAGAATATAATCTTGGATGAAAATATTTCTAAAATGTGTTATATACTTCCTGGCTTTCTTTAATGAATATAATAATGAATATAATCAGGCATTTCTTGATGAATTCAATCATGATTATGATCTTTCTACAATGTACTACAGTATAAAACAATGATGCCTTCAAGTCATATTTAGATGCTTAGCATTATCTGCCTCTGTACTATGTGGCCCTAGACTATTGTGCTTTTTTGAGTTCTTGCATAGACCCTTAATTTATTTTTCTCCCCTCCTTGCTAGGAGGCAGATTCCATTTCTTGCTGCTATCAGTGTATTGTCTGCCTGGAGCAGCCTCTCATTTCATTTAAAATTATTGCTTCTAATCTGCTATGTTCTGAGAAAACCAGAAAATTAGACCCGTTGGAATAAGAGGTTAAATCAAAGGAGATAAACCAAGGGAATGGTTGCCATTCAAGGCTTCTTAAATTTTTTCTACTCGGGGGCGGAGCCAAGATGGCGGAGTGAAAAGGTGACTTTCTGCCTCTCCTCCGATCTTCTCTCAAATCAACAATAAAATAAGCCTCTGAACTGATCTTCAAGTCAACGAACTCAGAAATATTTGGGCACGGCTCTCTGAAGAACTTCATATCAGGTTAGTCGGACTCGGACAGAGAGATAAATAGACAACCCCTGTGCAGGCCGGAAGTGAGGGTGGGACTCAGCTCAGCTCATCGTGGAAGAAATTCCAAACTCCAAACTCCAAATTCCAAACACCTGGAGTTTATCTGAGGCACTCGGGACACTCTACCCTGATTGGGGACAGGTGTTCTGGCAGACTTGCCTTGTTTAAGGAGTAATTTGGACTTAGTCCTAGCCCCCACCGGCCCAGCACCTTAAGTCAACTCGCCCG
The DNA here is from genome assembly GCA_023553655.1 of Myrmecobius fasciatus. Classification (NCBI taxonomy): domain Eukaryota; kingdom Metazoa; phylum Chordata; class Mammalia; order Dasyuromorphia; family Myrmecobiidae; genus Myrmecobius; species Myrmecobius fasciatus. The sequence continues at coordinate 467,596 of JAJPUD010000027.1, forward strand.
AAGTGCCCTAGGGCAAAGCGTCTTCAGCCGAGGTTTTTTTTTTCCCCTACCTTAAAGAGATATCCACTCTGTCTAAAAAAAAATGATGAAGAAGCAAAAGAGAGCTCTCACCATAGACAGCTTTTATAAAGAGAAAGAAACGACCTCAGATCCAGAGGTTTCTTTAGACAAAAATCAAGAAAAAAACAGCAAGGACCATCACTGGTCCCTGTTTCAAAAGGCCTTTCTGGAAGACTGCATAAAGAACCTCAAAAGAGAGCTGGAGGATAAATGGGAAAATAAACTGAAATCAGTGCAAGAAGGATACAGTATCTTGCAAGAAGGATATGATGCTCTGCAAAAGAGATATGAAAAAGACACCAATTTATTAAAAAATAAAATTAGTGAAGTGGAAAAAGAGTGCAGTGAACCAATTGGCCAGTTACAAAAGGAACTTAAAAGGTAACTGAAGAAAACAACACTTTAAAAATAAGAATTGAACAAATGCAAGTGAATGACTCACTAAGACTTGAAGAATCAATCAAACAAAAACAAAAAAATGAAAAATTAGAAGAAAATATGAAATATCTCCTAGGAAAAACAACTGACTTAGAAAATAGATCTAGGAGAGACAATCTAAGGATTATTGGACTTCCTGAAAGCCATGATCAAAAAAAGAATCTAAACACTATCTTCCAGGAAATCCTGAAAGAAAACTGCCCTGAGATTGTAGAATCAAAGGGCAAAATCACCATTGAAAGAATTCACCGATCACCTCCTGAAAGAGACCCCAAAATTAAAACCCCAAGGAATATCGTGGCTAAATTTCAGGACTATAGCACCAAGGAACAGATTCTGCTAGCAGCTAGAAAGAAACAATTCAAATACCGAGGATCAATAATTAGAATCTGTCAGGATCTGTCAGCTTCCACACTGAAGGATCGAAGGGCCTGGAACCAGATATTCCGAAGGGCAAAGGAACTTGGATTACAGCCAAGAATAACCTATCCAGCTAGAATGAGCATTATCCTCCAGGGAAGAAGATGGTCATTCAATGATATAGGTGAATTTCACCTATTTCTAATGAAAAGACCGGATCTGAACAAAAAATTCGACACCCAAACACAGAACTCAAGAGATGCATAAAAAGGTAAAAAGGAAAGGACTCTTGAGAACTTTATTTTTACTAGGGGGATACTCAAAGTTTGGGGGTATAATTAACTAAATTTTTTCTACTCATGATCCCTTTTTTTTTTTAAAATTTTATTTTATTTGCATAACATATGTGTGGGTAATTCTTCAACAATAACCCTTACATAGCTTTCCGTTACAAATTTTTCCCCCCAACTTCCCCACCCCTTCCCTAGATGGCAGGATATCCACTACATGTTAATTATGTTAAAATATTGGCAAATCGAATATATGTATACATATTTCCAAACTTATCATTGTTGTGCGAGAAAAATCTTATCTACACAAACGATATATCAGATAAAGGAAACACAATGTAAGCAAACATCAATCAAGGAGTATGAGAATGTTATGTTGTGGTCCACATTTCGCATCCCTCTCTCTGGGTGTATATGGCTTTCTTCAGTGAACAATTGGAGGTGGTTTGAAACATTTCATTGTTGAAGAGAGCCATGTCCATCAGAATTGATCGTCATAGAGTACTGTTGTTGCCGTGTATAATGATCTCCTGGTTCTGCTCATTTCACTCAGCATCAGTTCATGTAAGTCTCTCCAGGCCTCTCTGAAATCATCTTGCTGGTCATTTCTTACAGAACAATAATATTCCATAATATTCATATACCATAATTTATTCAGCCATTCTCCAATTGAAGGGCATCTATTCAATTTCCAGTTTCTAGCCACTACAAAAAGGGCTGCCACAAACATTCTTGCACATGTGGGGCCTTTTCCTTTCTTTATGATTTCTTTGGGGTATAAGCCCAATAGAAATGCTGCTGGGTCAAAGGGTATGCACAGTTTGATAACTTTTTGAGCATAGCTCCAAATTGTTCTCCAGAATGGCTGTATCTGTTCACAGCTCATGATCCCTTTTCATCCAAGAAATTTTTACATGACCCTGGGTACATAAAATAGGTATGCAAATCAAACATTTGCTACTAACGAGATAGATGAGCCTGTTTATTTTTACATAAATAATTAAATTTTGGTGGGATATTTGATACCTATTACTGTTACCAAATTTTTTGTGACTCTTGTCCCCCACATTCAATTATTTGATTCCAAATGAGATTGCAATCTACAATTTAAGAAACTTTGGACTAGATAACTTCTGAAGTTTCTTAAAAATTTAAGATTCTGAAATTTTGTGAATTTTTTCTGAATTGTGTTAGTAAATTTCTTGAGTTTTAGTTCCTGGTCAATATATCTATTTTTGCTGTTCAGAAGACTACTTATCAGTTATTATTTAGGGAAAGTGAAGTCTACAGATAATCTGAGCCCTTGAGAGGTAAGATATTATTGTTAAGCTGTCTGTTCACATTTACCATTTATCCTTGAAAACTGAAAAAGAAAAAAATTAGAGAGGCAATCTCTTTTACCAATCAAATAAAGATTTAATGCACCTTAGTAGCTTTCATAATTCCAATTCTGCTTATTTATTTTTTATAAGAAAAATTGTTCGGAAAGTTTCCAGTTTTTGCTTCTTGTTTTGAAAAGAGCCAAGGAGTCATTTTCTCAGCATGTCACAGAGATTTAGAAATGCCAGAACTTTAGTTCTAACCTCCAAAATGTTCAAGTTGACCCTGACAGAGAACACAACAGAGAGAGTAGGATCAAAGTTCTTGAGAACAAGCTGTGGAATTTTGAAGCTGCTGAGATAAGACACCCTGGTCAATCTGGGTCAGAGTCAGCTTGGCCTCTCAGTAGTTTATCCAAGAATTGTACAAACAAACACAGGTTCATCCCCTCCTTGTAAATACCAGAAAAATAAGAGGAAAAATGAGGACATACCGAATATAACCTCAGCACCCAGAGAACACCAGAATGTATCCCAGAGGATCACCAAAGGTCTCATTCTGATATTTGGGCTGTATTGAATACACATTTAACTGTCAATTTTAACTGACTCTTCACAGTTCAAGACTAAGTGACATTCATCCATCTTTGCAACAGATTGAAGTTACTGTACCAAGGTAGACCCTGATATATAATCCCAGAAAGAAACCCATTGTCATCATCATTATTTTCATCTATGTTCAATTCTTAATTCCTGATATTTATTGAGATAATTGAGGCTCAGATAACAAACTAGAAATAATCCAAATTCACTTCCATTTGTTTTTGGATGCAGTTACCCATCCATACTACATACCACAGAGTCACCACCATTTTATGACTCCAAACTTTCTTTCTTTAAGAAGATGGATCCATGGAAATAAGTATACATATATTCGATTTGTCAAGTATTTTAACATAATTAACAAGTAGTGGATTTCCTGCCATCTAGGGGAGGGGTGGGGAGTAGGGGGGAAAATTTGTAACAGAAAGCTTTGTAAGGGTTAATGTTGAAGAATTACCCATACATATGTTTTGCAAATAAAAAGTTTTAATAAAAAAATTTTTAAAAAAAAGAAAATGGATCCAATCACTGTTATGAACCTCACACATCATATTGTGGAAAAACACAGTGATGTCTTCAAGTAATATCTAGACACTTAGCCCTGCACTATTTGGCCCTAGAGACTTGTACTTAAAAAAAATCCTATATAAGCCTTTTTTTTCTCTTTCTAGTGGCAAACTCCCAAATGTCACTTCTATTAGCAGGAATTCTATGGCAAGAAACAGAGTGTTCCAAAGAAATCATAAATCTGATTGGAGATATAGTGGCCTTTGAAAAGGAAATGAGGTTTCAGGACATGAGCTAAAGGTTTTTTCCTAATTCTTCCAAAATATTCTGCCTTCATCACTCAGAGCTGCCCTTGAATAGTAGCCTTGCTTCATTAGGGCAATAAAGTAGCTCATTTATGTCAAACTTAGATCAAATCAACTTAAAAATATTTACCAAGCAATTACCTACCATGTGAAAAAAAATCTGGGAAGATATTGATCAAAATACCCATGTTTTCAATGTTTTAAATATGATCATTTATTGAAATGATTCATAAAATTCACTTTATAATCAGCTAGCATTTATTAAATGCCTACTGTATGCCAGGTAGTTTGCTAAGCACTGTGAATACAAAGAAAGGGAAAAAAAGAATTCTTCCTCTCAAGGAGCTCAGGTGAACAGGCATATATTAAGTACCTACTGTATATCAGACACTGTTGGGTACTGGAGATACAAATACAAAAATGAGATAATACCTGCTTTTAAGTGGCTTATATTCTATTTAGATACATAATTTCAGGGAAATATATACAAGATATGCCCAAAATGCACAGATTTGGAGATTGGGGGAATGTACTAATAAATGGGGAAATCAGGAATGGCCTCTCGAAGGTGATGGCACTTAGGTGATGGCAGAGTAGGGGAGAGAGTGTATTCCAGGCCTGCACACAAGGGAGTAAATGGCAGGGAGGCCCCTTGGAATACACTGGAAAGTAAGACAAAGCACTAAGTAGTCAACCCAGAAAGACAGGCTGGAGTCAGATTGTGAAGGGCTTTGAATGCCAAACAGAGGCATTTGTATTTTATCTTAAAGGTGGGATAACTGAAGGTGACTGGGAGACCCTGCAGCTTCTTAAGCATAGAAATGAAATCCTCATTCTTGGGCTTTAAGAATATCAATTCGGTGGTTTTGTGAAAGATATATTGGAGATAATGGAGAACAGAGATGGGGAGAGCATTATGATGATTGTCCAAGTGAGAGGAAGTGAATCCTGGATAGGCTTGGTCATAACAGACTGTGAAACAAGCTGAGTATATATCTAGAAGAAAACCAAAACTCGGAAATGCAAATGTTTCCACTTACTAACTTACCTTGTCTTTTAAGTCATCTGCTCTGAATGCTGGTTTTATCTTTTTGTGATTGTCTGGGTCCTTCTTCAAAGTTTCTGTCCCTTTATTAATCCAACATATAATCAGCTATCTGTGTTATGCTGTTTAGTTGCTTCAGTTATGTCCAACTCCATCTGAGACAAAGACACTGGAGTGATTTGCCATTTCCTTTTCCAGCTCATTTTATAGATGAAAAAACTGAAGTAAACAGGGTTAAGTTATCCAGGGTCACATATGTAGCAAATGTCTGAGTCCAGATTTGAACTCAGATCCTACTGACTCTAGGCTTGGCACTCTATCCAATGTGCCACCTTGCTGTCCAATCAGCTATCAATCAATAATACTTCTTTCTACTTACTATCTCTTTTCTTCTCTCCTTTCCTCTCTCTTCCTCCCTTCCTTCCTTCCTTCCTCTGTCTCTGCCTTTGCCTCTCTCTGTCTGTCTGTCTCTTTGTCTGTCTGTCTGTATCTTCTTTCTCTCTGTCTCTATCTCTGTGTCTCTGTGTCTGTCTGTCTCTGTCTCTGTCTGTCTCTCTGTCTCTGTCTTTCTCCCTCTCTCTCTCTCTGTTTCTGTCTCTGTCTCTCTTTCTCTCAAGTGCTAATACTCCCCCCCATTTTTCCCCTTTCCTGTAATCTGCCTTTTGACAGATATAGGTAATGTCATTGTGCCTATTCCATGCTATTCAAAATTTACTTACTCAGAATCACTCTGTGCTAGCGAATAATACCACCTGACACCCCTTCTAAACATTTTTGAAACATGAAGTAGAACACAATTCAGATTTTCAGGGTGGTAGTTTTCCTCCTTAGAGATGCTATGTTTAAGGAGATTACCATCCTGGAGTATGGCACCTAAAGAAAATTACAGACCTAAAACTCTTCATCACTCAGTAACTTATCTCCCTAGTGACCCAACTTCATAAGTACCAGCTTTTCCCCCGATTTTGCCCTGGAATGATGAATTGTAGTTTTTCCTGCTTTTTTCTGTCCTATTTGTCTTGTTCTGTTCCTTTTGGAATTTCATTACAGACAACTCAGTTCATGCTCAATTGTACACAGAAATATTCCATTGAATCTTCCTTTTCCAGCTCCCTCTTCAGTTCTTCCCATTTCCCACATCATGACATCAATATATAATTAATGCTTACCAGGAAATCCCACATAGCCCCTAATCATTAGCCCTACATCTCCCCTTTGTTTGACATAAGCAAAATCAAACAGGTTTTATTTTACCATAAATAATTAAGGAGATTTAAATACAGCAACAGCCTGAATACCTGTATGTCAGATGCATAAGTTCTCCTTAAGAAGGGAGGTATGGAGTGAGAAAAGGAAGAAAAACTATATTATAAGGGTTGATTTGAGACTGCCAGAATGCATTTAATAACATTAGATATTTAATAGGGTGGGAGAGAGGAAAGCAATACTGGAAAGAAGTAAGAGACATTGAGTGGGAAAGGGAGGGGTACCAATGACAAATATCCCCTCCTTAAAATTTGACCTGAAGCCTGCTCTGAACTATCTATCTGTTTATCTATCTGTCTTTCTATCCAGCTATCTATCTGTCATCTATCCATCTATCTATCCATACACATAAACACATACACATATATTTATATGCTACATTTTGTTAGTATATATAGTATAATATATTTATATACTATACATGTATTTATATAATCATACTACATGTGTGTATATGTAATATACATATATAAATATGCACATATATACATATAGATGGATAAATATGTCCATAGGGAAAAGTTTCCTTTGGGTCATGACATTTCACACACACTTCCTGTATCTTTTGACCCTTTCAACAGAATACTTGACTAATCTAAAGGACAGTAGAGAAAAGCTGCAGAAGCCATAGGAAAATATTTCCAGCTACATCAAGGATCTGCCCAACAAACCTATAAAGAGAAGTTTAAATGACTTGGAAATCCATGGTTGTGTGGGAGAGATTGTTTGGATGCTTTTATACATAATGCATTCCAAACTTCCTAGAGCCTGTCAGGTTTACAGGAATTTCCAGTGCTCTGGCAGCCCTCACAATTTATTCTTTTTCATTAAGTTCATTTTTGCATATTGCATTGTGTATCTTGTAAATCATCCCCTTCCCCTTCTAGCACAGTGAAAAGTTTAGGGAGGAATTGCACATCAATCTGCTGTCAAGTTTGTACATCTACATTGTGGCCTTTGTGGCAGTTCTTTTGGACAATTGGTCATTTCTGCCTCTTTACCTATCCCTTTTATCCCAGCCTCGTTGCAATATCAGAATTGCTCTTGACTTCAAAGAGAATAAAGTTAATCTATAATGGTGCCTCCTTGGAAGCTGAAATCAGTGTTGAATCACTGCAAGGTATGAAAACATTACAAAAGTCCTGCAGCCTCACCTATCCACTTATCTGAAGCAATATTTTGCAGGTGATCACAAAAGACAATGGCATGATGCTCAGTGAGAGTGAAGAAGGATCTAGGACATTTTCCATGATAATTTACATGGTAGAAGTAACATAAAAGACATCTTGAATAACATAAGTGATTGTAAATTAAGGAGGGCCATGTAACCAAGTAGGGCTAACAAATGTTGCTGCTGCACCAGTCCTCATATGGAGGGAGGTCTCAAATGATGGGTAAATCCTTGGTGAATGATGAGAGGGTGAATGGTAAAACAAGATAGAATATTGGAGAGTTTGTATGAATTGTCATTTGCAGTAGTTGAATCATGAGCTCACATAGGATTTGCATGAATCTGAGAGATTATCTTTTATTTTGAAAATTTCATATATTTTAATATACATTTCTTATGTAACCTCTGTGAGAAAATTACTATGCTAGAGAGAGACTACAGTATATTATGAATGTTATTTTAGTAGAAGTACAAAGGAAAGTCTTTCAGACCTGGGATTTTATCAATATGGATGATTCTTCTCATCAATGCTGATTGGCAACTCATATGTAATAGTTTCTGGGGAGTACAGGAATATTCAGAGCGGAATAGAACTTTTGTTGTGAGGGCTGCTTCCCTACCTTTTGTGTTCATCTGGCTATTCTGTGACTCCTGGAAGTTGTAGTAGGCACATATACATATATAAAGATAGATAGATAGATAGATAGATAGATAGATAGATAGATAGATAGA
>JAJPUD010000027.1:475701-529510 GCA_023553655.1 Myrmecobius fasciatus
AGATAGATAGATAGATAGATAGATAGATAGATAGATAGATAGATAGATATAGATGTAGATATAGATATAGATATGTTTGTGTGTATATGTGTGTGTTTATTCTCAAGGGAAAGTTTCCTTGGGGTCATGATACTTCACAAACACACATCCTGTACAGGACTCAAACCAGTCACCAGTCAGTGAATCAGGGAAATGTCCACCCCAAGCATAGGAAGATTTTCCCCTGTCAAATAGGAATTAAGAACAATTTATTCCAATGGCCATGAAGACAACCGAAGCAGCACTTTGTGGAGTCAAATGCCAAAGATGACAAGGCTATCCACTGTATCCTGGGTCATCACCACTTGTTTTGACTTTTCTTGCCACGGAACTTCAGTGGCTCTGGAAGATAAAGTGAAGTTGATGATTTTATGAAACTTTGTCTCATTTAAATCCAATTCATGCACAAGTCGACATCACCCAGTGATGTCATTGGTTCTCTTCCAAAATGAAGCAATAAAAATATATTACATACACACATGTGTATGTATGAATATATATATATATGCATACTCATTATGTATTTTTATGTATAATTCTATATATGAGTATGTATAAAATATAAAATAGTATCAAGAGCAAACCACTTAATTATTCTACCCTTAAATTTCTTTACCTACAAAATGAAGATGGTAATATCTGTGCTGTCTCCTAAAGTTACAGGATTATAATGAAGATTCAAGTAGATAGACAGACAGACATGTGCATATAAATAGTTTGTGTATATATTACATGCATATATACATATATAATGTCATTTAAAAACAGGTGTCCTGGATCACATGACTAGTAAGGCACAGAGCTGGGATATTTGTACTTTCTCCTGAACAAAAATAAACAATGAACAATCTGAGGACTAGAGTGTACATGAAACCATAATTTTGCTTGGTTTTTTTTAAAAGCACTGATTTTAGCAACAAGTAGATTAAGTCTACCAATAATGCCCTTCATGATGATCCTGGATATGACCCTACATAATACAAATTCCTTGAGAATAAGGAGCATTTTTCATTTTTGTCTTAGGATAACTAATGCTTAGCACAATTCCTTGTTGAATTAGATTGTATAGAATCGGTTTTAAAATGTGATGGCAACAAAACATAAGCTCTGGTCAGTCCTACCAAATCAAGTTAATAATCCCTTACTGAGTACCAACTATATGTTGGTTAAACACTAGAGATAAAAAGAACGACATAGCAGTCACTACCTTCTAGGAGTTTCTAGTCTAAAGGAAGAAAAAATGCAAATATGTTCAATCTATACAAGATACAAATCTATACAAGATAAATTAGAGAAAATCTTGGAGGAAAATTGAAATCTATATAAGATAAAATGGAGAAATTCTTAGAGGAAAGGCTAACAGCAAGGAGAATTGGGAAAGACTTCAACCCAACTTTTATGCATTCATTGTCATTTACATATTGTCTCCCCATTAGATGTTTAAGGACAAGGACTAATTTTGCCTTTCTCTACTTTCTCAAGGCTTACTTCATTGCCTGGCACATAGAAAGTGCTTAATACATACTTATTGACTGATTGTTATCTGAGCATTAGTCTAGCTATTGGCAGAGTTTCATCATCAGGTTAGCTAAAAGGCAATTCACAAGAACCATCTGATAAAATTATGGCATGATTGCAATTTGTACCCATCTGGGAAATGCCTGAAATGTACCCAAATCACAGATGTTTGAACAATTAAAATGAAGATATGAATGACATTTCTTTAAGTAACTTAAAATTAACAAATTAGGTTCTTCATCCCCATTGTTCAGGGTCAAAGATCTGACCTAGCAAAATCTAAGATTAAGCATCCTTAATAACCATCTACAAGCTGAAATGTCAGAAAATCAAACACATCATCACCATCACCACCCAAAATAAATTGTCAAGATCTGATATGGACAGCACCCATGGCTCCTTATAAGAAAAACAGATGAGCCCCATTGTAAATAGTTATGCAGAGAAATCACAGGTCCATCACATTCCCAAGCAATGAAAATTGTCTGGGAGAAGCACATGATGACAAAGTTGGCAGCCAGTATACAAATTTCACACAGCTTTGATAACAAAGGCTAATGATGTGGCTTTCTGTCAATTCCTGCAGAAATATCGAGCTCCACAGGACTGTGGGAAGCCCTATATAGCTCTGAGTCCTGATTGTAGAGGACATCTGGGTCTATGTATGCCAAATGCTTTTTTTTTCTTTTCTCTCCCCCAATCTGAGTCTTCCATTTATTACCAATTGGGATTAACTGGGAAGAAATTCATTTAGGTCTGTTATGCCTTCTGGTAAACTACACAAGCAGAATAGCTCTCAAGCTAGACCAAAGTGCTAATATGAAAAGTTATTAGTTTAGAATTTTTAAAAACTCTGCATTGAAAGCAAAGAAACTATATATAGCTATTTGTTTTCAGCAAAGATTCAAATAATGACAGTATACAGAGAAAAAGCACTGGCCTAGCATCTAACTGTGGTTTAGCCATAGTTCAATAACTAATAAACTATATGACCTTGCACAAATTGCTTCTCTGGGTCTCAGGTTTTGATACCTGTAAAGGCAATTGCTATAAATCTGGAATTCTTAACCTTTAGTCCATGGACTTAATTTTTTAAGTATGTTTTAATAACTCACAGTATAATTAGTTTCTTTTGTCATCCTATATGTTTTATTTTATGCCTTAATAAACAATGTAAAAAAAATTCAATAAACTTCATTGTACTGGTACCAAAGGGGTCTATGACACGTACAAAAAAGATTAAGAACTAGGCTAGAAGGCCTTTAAGGTACATTCTGGAACATCCTATAATAAATATTTGAAAAACAAATAACTACCCAACACCAATAATGTACTAGCCTTCAGATTGTCCTTATTATAACTAGGGAACAAGACTTAAACAATAAGCTAAGTACTATCTGCTATTTAATTCAGTGCTCCTATTCTTCAGAGGTAGTATGTGGGAGGGGAAGAAGATGCAAAGTGGACATGATCTGATCCAAAAATATAGGGTTTTCCAATATCTTTAGTACAATTGTAAGATATTAAAACTTAAAACTACACTAATACTTTTGGAATGCCCTGTATTTATGCATCTGTGTAATATGAACTATGCTGTATTCCTGTTCCACTGGAAAGAGTGTTGTCAGAATTTAAATCTATAGAGATTAAAATATTTATAGTAGCTCTTTTGTGGCAACAAAAACTACAAACAAAAAATAAAAACCTACAAACAAGGTAGATATCTATAGATAGGAAAAAAATGGTATACTAAGGTAATGGGATATTATCATGCCATAAAGAACAATGAATATGAATAATTCAGAGAAGAATGGAAAGAAGCACAGGGAAACTTTTGTGTATTGAAGTTAGGTGAGGTAAACAGAACCAAGAAGATGCTCTGTGCAATGACTGCAATATTTTAAATGGAAAGATCAATAAAACAAAACTGTATTCTTTGCAATTATAGTAATCAAGCATAACTCTGGATGGAGATGGAGTTACAAATGAAATGATAATTTTTAAGGTTTTTAAATCATTTGACTATCTATTCATATATGTGTTTACGCATATATAGTTGTATATATGCATGTATATAGGTACCTATGTGTGTGTGAATGTGAAGAAATAGAAAGAGAGGAGACAGAGAGACAGAGAGAACAGAGAGACAGAGAGAAAAACAGATATATCCTTACTTATAAAACAAGTGCTATAGATATTATTGTTCCCATTTTATAGATCAAAGATTTACCTATATTCAAAAACAGATGATTTGTGAGTAAAAGCTGAGGAGTCAGATAGCAAGAGTAATCCAGGTTTAGGGTTTAGTAAAATAGCAGCATAAATAGGAGAAGGAAGAAAGACTCCTAGAAATGTCAGTGTTATTAATGGAGTTTTTCAGTATTTCAAAATGTGAACCTTTTCACTTTCTATAACACAGAGAGTAATTGTGAAATGCTACAAGTGCTACAACCTATAGTGATAGTTTTTCAAGTTGTTTACTCTAAAAATGGTTTTCCAACATTACAAGTGGCCCCTGGAGAGATACCTGTCAGTCACACTTAGGTGCCAAAAACTTTAGATTCAGATTTCATTAAAGGATACTATGGGAACATCATCATTCATGACCATTAATAGTTTTCCATTTGCTGTTAGACAATCACTAAGTTTGCAAAGAAGTGAATATCATTATTAACAGATGAAAAATTCAGGGATTATTTAAAAGATATAACAATTAGCTTAGATCATTAAATCACTGCACCTTAGTAGGATTTGCTTTTTTTTGGACATGGGAAGGGGGCATATTCTGTTTTTAAAACAGTGAAATCAACAGTAAGACCTTGTCTGTAATGATCAGGAAAACAAACATGACACTTTTCAAATATTTGCATATTAACTATATTAATTGTATTTGGCCAAACCATTTTGGGAAACAATGTTGTCATACCTATGTCCAGAGCCTGTGGAATAGGATAGGATAGGAACTACCAGGTTTTGAAACTCTCTGATATAGCTTCCAAGAGCTCAGGGATACTTCCATGACAAGATGAGTTATCAGAGTAGGACTTTAGTTGAGACTTATTTGAGTTAATTACTTGAAAAGAAGAAAGACAGAGACAGAGAAAAAAAACAACTTCATAAGGAATGGAAGGAACTAACCAACAATGACTAGTTAACATGTTTTTTGCTTGACCAAAATAAGTAATATAAATGACACATTTAAATTATTCTCAAGGCATCTGTAATATTATTAGCATCTATGAATAACAATTTTGACATTTTAATTATCCTATTTAAATAATTCCATTCAAAAAAAATTATTAATTGCCTCCTTTGTAATAGGGGTCTTTGTTAAGTGCCAGGAATACAAAGACAAAAAAGAAAAAATCTCAATCATCAAGCACCTTTAGTGAATGATGTATCTTTATAACTAGAGAAGTAAATGGCAAATCACTCCAGTATTTTTACAAAGAAAACCCCAAATAGGGTCACACAGAACTGAATATGACTGAAATGACTCAACAACAAAAATGTATATAATCCCTCAAATCCCCGATCTAATCTACCTAAAAATTCTTAGTTCTAGTCTGTGGGTTTTGTTTTGTTTTGTTTTGTTTTTGTTTCTGTTTTTGTTTTTTTGCAACTCCGTAATCTATTTAAAATGATGTAATTATTTTGTTTAATTCATAGAATAAAATCTTGCTTATCAGATAAAATGTACCATCAAGTGATTTTTATCATAAAATAAAAGCAGATTTATAAAAGAAAAAACAAAGGCTACGTATAGGTCACATCCCAGATCTCTAAGTTAATAATTCTTAGGAAAGTGAATTCTTCCTCCATTACTTTACAATCAAAGAAAGTTTAAATTATTCAGACAAAGCACACCTACATTGTCTTGGAACAATGCAGATCTCCTGTTTTCCAACCCAGACTGTATCTTTGGATCACATTTCTAATATAGGGAGAGAATAATAGGAATCAGGGGAGGGAGGACAGGAAGATGTAGTATTAAAAAGTGACCCAGCATCATCCCCTGAGGAATTCTCAATGGTAGCTTCTTATTCTCCTCCTTTCTAACTCACATTTGGACAGCAGGGAGAGCATGATAGAAAATTAGTTTTTATGTCTTTATAGAAACTTGATATTAATGGCTGCTTCTTTTAAGTTAATATTATTACAGTCATCCGATAGTGTAGTTTTGTGTCAATTAAGGATTAACATGTGAGGACTTTGCTATTGTTCTAATAATAGGTATGACACTTATATAAAGAAAGTGTGTGTGTGTGTGTGTGTGTGTGTGTGTATGTGTGTGTAGAGAAAGAACATGAGGGTTGTTGTTAGTCTCTTCCAAAAATAAATTTAGGCATAATAGAAAAAAAAAGAATATCTTCTTTAGTGATGATGATGATGATGATGATGTCCATTTCTATAGCATTTTAACTCATGCTAACCCCAAAAGACAAGAAATACAACTATTATGCCCAACTGAGATTCTGAGAAATTAATTAACTTGCATATAAACACAGAAGGAGGAAGTCAAAGCCATCTCTCAAATCCAGACCTTTGTACTTAAAATCTAGTATTATTTCCACTATGCCATGCTCTAAAAATAATAATAAATATAACAATCTTTCATAATTATTAAATGCTTTTTGGTTCATACCATGTTTTCCTTCTTCCAATTCTAAGACATAAATAGTGCAAAAAAATTTATTTTCATTTTAAAGATTAAGAAATGGAAGTTCATAGAGGTTAAGAATCCAGCATGATAATACTTGCAAAGTGCTTTGCAAACCATTAGTGCTATACATATGTTAACTATTATTATTCATATAATCAGAATGAGAACTCCAAACCAGAGTTTCTGACTCCTAGCCTAGTTAACAGTCCTTTCCATTGTAATGTGATCTGGAAATCAACACTACCATCTACCATCTTTGAAGTACTTTTAAGTTAAACAAAGCACTTTCTCCATAGAAAATCCATGAAGTAAAAGTAAGAATATTAGTCAAACTTCCATTTTACAAATGAGGAGAAAACAGAAGTTAAGGGAGTTGAGATAATTTTCTCAGTTTTAGAACTATCAAGTGTCAGGGCCATGATTGACATTCTGACTCCAGTTATATCCCCCTTTCTACTACATAATTGTGACTATTCATGAGCCAGTGAGGGAGAGACATTGTTATGTACTAATCACATTTAAGGTCCTTTCTAGCTCTAGGCTCTGTGTGAAAATCATAAAATTATGCCATGGGAATTCAGGAGGGGAAAAACTTCATGAGAAATGGAATAATTTGGGAAAGTTAATTCAAATAGAAATTATTAAGCTGGGATCTGAAGGTTTGGTAAGAAGATTGTAGGAGAGTACATTAAAGGAAAGAAAGAACATGAGAGCAAAGACTAGGAGGCAGGAATGAAGGTGATGAATCCATGAGACATGAGGAAGTCAGACTGGTTATAACAAAAGGTATTAACCTTTATCTTTGGAAATAATTATCAAAGGAGTTACAGTACTGGTATGCTAATAGTGACACTGAAGTCTTTTCTGGAACTAAACTGCTAAACATTCCAACTCTACTGCAGAGAGCACAACTCCACTGGGTTGGCCACTTTGTTCAAATGCCAAATGTACACTTGCCAAAAAGATTGTTATAGAGAACTCATGCAGGGTAAGTGCTCACAAGGTGGTCAGAAAGAGTGATACAAGGACACTCTCTCTCTTAAGAATGTTAAAATTTATTGTATGACATGGGAGATACTGGCACAGGACTGCCCATCATGCCATGCCCTCATCAGAGAAGGTGCTGGGTTCTATAAACAAAGCAGAATTGAATTAGCTCAGAAGTAAAATGAGATGCACAAAGTTAGAGAATCCATCCTAAGTGCTCATAAGGACCTAACTTTGTGACCTAATTTTGGCAGAGTTTTCTGAGCTCAAATTGGTCTGATCAATCACAATCAGGCACACTAATCTGATTCTAACACACTGATGTCATTTTGATCCTTTTCAAGAAGGAAGGGCAACAATCAGCAACAATCATCAAACCATCAGATTTTTTCATTAGCACATTATTGTTGTTCAGTTGTTTTAGTTCTTCCTAACTCTTAATTTGATTTCTCCAGACCTTAGGATCCTTACCTGTAAAATGAAAATAAAAGTAAAAATCTATCCAACCCCTAAGGTATTATGGTAAGGAAAAAAGAAAGAAAAGAAAAGAGAGAGAGAAATATTTAAAAGAGAGAGAGATAGGGAGGGAGAGAAGGAAGGAGGGAGGGAAGAGGAGAGAAGGAATGATGGAAGGAAGGAAGGAAGGAAGGAAGGAAGGAAGGAAGGAAGGAAGGAAGGAAGGAAGGAAGGAAGGAGGGAGGGAGAGAAGAAAGAAGGGAAGAAAAGAGGGAGGGAGGGAAGGAGGGAGAGGGGGAGGAGGAGAAAGGGAGGAAAGAAGGGAAGAAAGGAGGGAGGGAAGGAAGGAAGGAAGAAAGGAAAAAGGGAAGGAAGGAGGAAGGAAGAAGGGAAGGAAAGTGGAAAGGAAGGAAGGGTAGAGGGAAGAAAGGAAGGAAGGAAGGGAAGAGGGAAGGAAGGAAGGAAAGAAGGAATAAAGGAAGGAGGGAAGGAAGGAAGAAAGGAAGGAGGGAAGGAGGGAAGGAAGGAAGGAAGGAGGGAAGGAGGGAAGGAAGGAAGGAGAAAAGGAGGGAAGGAAGGAAGGAAAATGAGAGAGAAAGAGGGAGGAAGGGAGGAAAGGAGATTAAAAAAGGAGAAAGGAAAGGGGGAAAAAGAGTGTTTAAGAAAAAGCAAAAGTGATAAAAATGCTGAAAGATTTTTATTTTGATATTCTTTCAAATAAATTCATGTATCATTTACATATATTTGTATATTAATCAGAAGCCCCAATTCAGGTCATATTATACAAAATTCATTAGTCTAAGTTTCTGGAAGAAAGAGTGCCCCAAAGGCAGAAGATTATCATGTCCAGGCTGTTCCCCAATCCAAAGACAGTTTGAAGGGCCCAATAAAGTGACAGCCTAAGGAGACATGAATAGAAAGAATAATCATTGATTTGGAATCAGAATACCTAGATTCAAATTCTAGTTCTGATGCTTATTACCCAGTAATCATGAGAAAGCTATAGAATCTCAGAATGGGATTATACCTCAAGAATTTTTTTTATGTGTGAACAATTACGTTTTCTTAAACATCCCTGCCAAGTGGCTGTTCAGCTTTGTTTTGAAGAATTCAAGAGAGAGGAAACCTACTCTCTCCCAAGGCAATCTGTTCTACTTGGGGATAGCTCCAATTGTTAGGGAGTTTTTGTTTCTTTATGTTAAGCCTAAATTTCTATGTATAATTTCCTTCTACTCCTCTTACTTTTGCTCTCTTGCTCCAAGTAGAATTTGGATCATCTTATCCTTTTTCCACACAATAACCCCTTGAAGTTGAATTGCCACTATATCTCCATACATTTTCCCTGATCCAGTCTAAACATTCTCAGTTCTTTCTACTCACTCTCACACGATGTGATCTTGAGCTTCTTCATCATCCTGGTTACTCTCCAATGAACATGATTATGATTCCCTATATGCCAGAATCTAATTGAATCCTTAGCCATGACCTATTATATTTATTTGTTAATTCATCTATTCACTCATTTGTTTATTCATTTGTTCTTTCATGCATTTATTTGTTTATTCATTTGCTCACTCATTTTTAATTTCAACTATACTAGATTTGAGTTAGAATCTTAAATTTGAAACTGATATAGTATATACTGTCTCTTGAGGCTAGTACTCAGCAAAAAGGAACAGAACTTCACACATAGTTAATGCAAATAATATACAGAAATTTAAGATTAAAATTCTACTCTACTAATGAGTTTTAGTTGAGATTTCATAAATGCATTCATATATATTTATGTGTATATATGCATATGTTCATATTACATATATGTGTGTGTCCATGCAAAGAAAAAAATTAAGATTCGACAATAACTAGGCAGGAGTTATTATTAAAGTAGAACAGCTTAGCCATTTCTTTATTGCTGTTATTGTTCATCATTTGTTTCTGAAGAGGATCGATGACTTCACAGATAATGGGTGATGACTTGTGTGTCAAGCTTCAAATTGCATTTAAGTGAGGTAAAGTTGCACAAAGTCATCAGCCTCACTCTTTCTTCCATGGTCATTGAAGTCTAGTGGCAAGACAGAAGTCTAGTGGCAATGGCCCAAGGTACAGTGGATGGCCTTGAAGTCTTTGATGCTTGACCACACTATGTGCTACACAGTGCCTTCTTTAGCCATCTTCATGGCCACTGGAATAAATTATTTTCATCTCCCCATTCTGTTGGAGAAAGCTTTTACATGCATAGAGTACACATCACCCTCACTCACTAACAGATTTGAACCTGTCAGTCATCCTCAACCTGGTTTATCCCATCAATCAAGACAGTTTCATACACGTGCTACAGCTTCTTGCAACCACAGGTGAGTTCAGTGAAGGTGAACAAAACTCAAAGGTAGCTGAGCAGCTCTGAAAAAATCCCTCATATCCAGGGGTTCTAGCCCATCTTGAAAATTCCACATACCACTATCTATAAATGGAAGCCCTTGCCCTTTCTCAAATTTATATCTTCATTTTAGCAAAGGAGACAAAGAGGAAAGAAAGAAATGGACATCTGTGCGTGTATATGTCTCTGTCTCTAGATGAATAAATATTATTTGAAAGTGCTACCTTTAGGCGCTGCTAGGTGGTGCAGTGGATAGAGCACCAGCCCTGACGTCATGAGGACCTGAGTTCAAATTTGACCTAAGACACTTAATAATTCCTAGTTGTGTGACCCTGAGCAAGTCATTTGACCCCAATTGCCTCAGCAAAAAAAAAAAAGAAAGAAAAAGAAAAAGAAAAAAAGAAAGTACTACCTTTACTTTGTGATTATGCTGTACTCAAATGTGTAAGAAAATAAGACACCTGAATGGTAAAGGGAAAGATGAGCTGTGGTAGTTTGAATGATAAACTACATTGTAATTTTCCGCAGTAACTGGGGACTGACTGAAATCAGATAAAAGACTATCAGACTGAAGTGTGAAGGAGATAATGACTATCAGATCCAATCTTAGATGTACTCTGCATCCTGGCTCCAGAAGAGCACAGAGCCATTTGGAAGGGAAAAAAAATGAACCGCCCAATAGCACACAACAAACACACTTATGCACTTGAGTGTCATCATTTATAGAGCACTCAGGAACACAAATAACCAGGCAATTCCACATAAGTTCCTCAGTCCCATGGACACATTTCTTTCCTCCATTTCCATTCTTTCTCCTCATGTTACACGAGGAGACCAAGAAGACCAGAAGAAGAGACACAGGAGACCAGAAGTCTCTTGCTCTTTTGTTTTTTTGTGTGTTTTGTGGAGGGGAGGTGGAGAAGTGAGGATCTTGCAAAAAAGTATAACACATCAATGAAAGCTATCAAAATCCAGCTCAAATACTTGCTTGTTCCCTAAAAAAGATGCAGATGGAGCTTTAGATGCTCATATACATTACAGTCCCAACTGCATTACTTTAGTATTCAATCCATTATTCTCATCATCATTTTCAGGTATCTGAACTCTGTCTCTAAATAGATTGTAAGACCCAGTGTTATAATGTCCAAGTTCTCTGCATTGTGTCTTCCAGTGTCAAGCACAATGCTTAACATACTTTTGTAACTTCTTGCTCTCTCGTTGTATGCAAGTCATTTTGCTTCTCTGGGACTCAGTTTCCCTATCTGTAAAATTAGAGGAACCAGACTAGCTAATCTCTAAGGTCTCTTCCAGCTTTAGATCTGGGATCTTGTAATAGTCCTGTAATGGAAGCTCCATTCTTTTTTGTTTTTGTTTTGTTTTTTAAGTGATAGCAATGGTACAGTTTCCATTCAGAAGATATTTCCCAGTTGTTAATTTGTGAGTCCTTTTATTCTTTATTGGATTTGCTCTTTTTATCAAGATTACTTTTATAATGCTGGAGGAGAAATGTTTCTGTCCATACTAACGAAGCTCAGTTCAATCGTTTAAGATTGACATCAATAACTGGGTAGCTCCAAAGAAAGATTAGGGACAGAGTTGAATATGATCTGATTCTAAAAAGTAATTCTATCTAGGAAAAGGTAAAAACAGTTATGTTACACAAATGAGAAGCAGAGGAAGAATTGATACAGAGGCATTAGAGGGAAAGGAGGGCTTATAGTTCTGAAAACCCGTTCACATCAGGAATGGATTAAATAGGAAATACTACATGTATATTTATATATGTGTATATATGTATGTGTATATTATATATATATATATATATATTATATCCTCCAAAATCTATAAAGAAATAAGGGCAGGGATAATGGAAAAATATGAAGTATAGAAGGATGTGTAGATCTATGGCAATGGGACAAGGTGTATAGATTAATGGGCAAGGAATAAAGGATATAGAAGGATAGTGAGTATGTTAGATTAATGGCAAAGGAATAAAATTGGGGGAGGGAAAGAGGGAGGAGGGAAGATAATGGAAGGATCCATGAGTAGGGGAAGGTTAAATAATAGCAAGGCCAGTTAAGGAGCAAAATTAAAGTAGAAGAGATAGCAGGGAAAGAAAATAGGAGATATACAAAACACTACAACAAGGATTGGGGTAGAATTTATAAGGAAAAAAATGTAGGGATAGTAATCACAATCATGATCTTAGACAAAGTCAAACAAAGATTCAATCAACAGGAAAATCTATATTATGTGTCAGTCATATTAGTATTATTTACATGTTTAAGTGTATTATATGTATATGTGTGTAAGAGAGAGTACATGTGGATATGTATGCATATAGGTCTAGGTAAATGTCTATATAGATATATGTATATGTATGTGGACCTGTGGGTGGGTATGAATATGTGTGTGTATGTGTATGTATGTAAATATATCTGTGCTTAACAATAGCCTGCTTGAAGTATATGGGGGGGGTGAAAGAGGAAAAAATAATAAAGCAAAGAGTAAAACAGAGAATAAAAGAATAATCTGCAAGGAAGCAAAGAAAAAATGGATACTCATGAATATAATTTCTTATTATATAAGCTTTCTTGAAATAGAAATTTATTATTACATATTTCAATCCTTCTTGACACATGACAACTTATTGTTTTATTTTTTTGTTTTTCTTTTCTGTCTTTTTCTATTGTTTTTTTCTTATTTTATATTTAGTTCAATAAATGATTTTTATTGTTTTTTTCTGGTTATACATGTATATTAACTTTTTTGATACACATTTCTTTAAGAATCATGTTATAAAGAAAAATCAGAACAAAAGGGGAAAATCTCCAGAAAACAAAACAGGAAAAAAAAAGTGAACATAGCATGGGTTGATTTACATTCATTTTCCATAGTTCTCTCTCTGGATTCAGATGAAGTTTTCTATCCCAAGTTGATTGGGATTGCCTTTAATCACTGAACCACTGAGAAGAATCAAGTCTTTCAAAGTAGATCATCACACAATCTTGTTATTACTGTGTACAATGTATTCCTGGTTTCAGTCAGCATCAATTCGTTAAAAAAGAATTTAGAATTTAGACCTTTCTAATATCAGCTAGCTCATCATTTTTATGGAACAATAATAATCCATTATCTTCATATACCACAACTTAGCCAACATTCCCCAATTGATGTTCATCTCCTCCTTTTCCGATTCTTTGTTACCACAAAAAGAGCTGCTACAAACATTTTTGCACATACAAGTCATTTTCCCTCCTTCATGATTTCTTGGGATACAGACCCAGTAGTGGCACTGCTTGGTCAAAGGGCATGCACAGTTTGATAACTTTTTGAGCATAGTTCCAAATTGCTCTCCAGAATGGTTGGATCCATTCACAGTTCCACCAACAATGTATCAGTGTCCCAGTTTTCCCACATCCCCTCCAACATTCGTCATTATCTTTTCCTGTCATCTTAGCCAATCTGACAGGTGTGTAGTGGTATCTCAGAGTTGTCTTAATTTGCATTTCTCTGATCAATAGTGATTTGACTAGAATTATTGACTAGAAATCGTTTCAATTTCTTCATCTGAAAATTGTCTGTTCATATCCTTTGACCATTTATCACTTGAGAAATAACTTGTATTCTTACAAAGTTGACACAGTTATTTATATATTTTAAAAATGAGACCTTTATCAGAATCACTGACTGTAATATTTTTCCCAGCTTTGTACTTCCCTTTTAATCTTGTTTGTGCAATTTTTTTTTAATTTAATATAATCAAAATTGTCCATTTTAGGGGCAGCTAGATGGCTCATTGGATGGAGCACTAGCCCTGAAGTCAGGAGGACCTGAGTTCAAATCTGGTCCCAGACACTTAACATTCCCTAGCTTTGTGACCCTAGGCAAGTCACTTAACTTCAATTGCCTCAGCAAAAAAAGCAAAAAAAAAAAAGTTGTCCATTTTGTATTTTATAATGTTCTCTAGTTTCTCTTTAGTCATAAATTTCTCACTTCTTCAAAAATCTGATGGGTAAACTATTCTTTGCTCTTCTAATATACTTTTGATATTACCCTTTACTCCCAAATCATGTACATATTTTAACTTTATTTTGGTATGAGATGTGAGATGTAGATCTATGCCGAGTTTCTGACATATTATTTTCCAGTTTTTGCAGAAATTTTTGTGAAATAGTGAAGTCTTATCCCAGAATCGGGAAATTGGGGGTTTAATAAATACTAGATTACTATAGTCATTAATTATTATGTCGTGCATATATAATCTATTCCACAGATCTACCACTCTATTTCTTAGCCAGTACCTCAATAAATATTTTTTTAAAAAGAATTAATTACTTTGATCCCCTCACTGTCCAAGAGACTCTCAAAAGTCTTCTCCAGCACAATTCAAATACGTTGAATTTTCATAGTCATAAATTGCTATTGGAAAAACCATAGCAAATAGTGAGTATATTTTTAAGTGGAGAAAATGCAAATAACTGCATTATCAGGAAAGTGCTTATGTAAAGACTATACATCATGAGTCACAAGATAATATAGGCTGGAAGAGCTGAGGATGTCAAGGATGAATTGACATGATGTATTTGAACCTCCTTAGAGATCATTGTGCCCAAACTCCTCATTATACTCATGTGAAAATGAAGATCACAAAGAGGGACTTGACTCTTTATCTAAGGTAATAGTTTAAAACTCATTTCACCTTTCCATTGGAGAAATATGGTCATGGAAATACCATGGAAAGTGAAGGGAGACATCATTTGTCAGGAGAGAGCTCTTTCTTCATCACAATCAAAATAACACAGTAATCAGTTGTTTATCACCACCCACTTATTTTGCAGTCACAAGAGGATACAGTGAAGACAGTGCTTGGGTTCTGCCTCATTACAATTATATTAGCTGAGTAACCTTGCACTTATTCTCAATTTCTTCATCTGTGTAATAATGATTGAGGAACATTGTGATATAATGGATAGAGGACTAACCTCAGAGGCAGGAAAACTTGGTTTCAAAGAATTACTAAATATTGCCAACATCTGATACATGCAACAAGTGGTTGTTAGAGACAGGACTTTTACAGAATTTATTACAGAAAGGCAAGTTGAACAAAGGGTCTCTCTGGGTTTCACTCACATAATGATATCTGCTTGACCTTAGCTAGGAGATCTACTTTATTTGAGAATAAGCATTTGCATAGCACCTATTATGTTCCAGGGAAATCTCCAGTCATTCTGAACTATATCTTGCTACTGGACCTGATGGCTCTGGAGGGAATAGTAAGGCAGGCGACCTTGCACAGCTCTCCCTTACTTAAATCCAATTCTCTTGTATGTCATGGCATCAAGTTTCCTCCTTCACGTCATGTCCTCCTTGAGAATGAAGGACAAACAACAACAATTATGTTCCAGGCACTGTGCTAAGCACTTTTATAAATATTTTCTCATTTGATTTTCACAAAAACCCTGTGAAATAGGTATTATTATTATCTCCCATTTTGCAGCTGAGAAAAACAGGTTAAGTGACAAGGTAAGCTGAGTAAATGTCTGAGGCATGATGTGAATTCAGGTCTTGCTAACACTAGACTCATCATGCTTCACACTGCACCACCAGTTGCTTCTTGTGGCTTTCATTATCTCAAAATTCCAATTATTCTCAAATATGGGCCCACTGCTGTACTGGTATCTATGAAAGATTAAAAGATAAAAGGAATATACCTCCAAAGTATCAGACATCTCCTCTGTGGAAGATTCATAGAAAGACATGGACAAGAATAATTTGAGAAGGTAATCTTGGGTTGAGATATCAACTGATGGAAAGAGTACCCAGTCTGGTAAAGTAATAAATCCCTTGATTCATGGAAGGCTATTTTCAAGTCTTATTCTACTTAGTAAACTTTAGGCTTACATTGAAGGGAAGGGATCACCTCTCAATTATCTTTGTGTCTCTCCAGTGTTCAGCATAGTGCATTACATGCAGAAGCAACTTGTTGAATGTTAAAGAAATTCAATAATAAACAAGCATTCCTTAAGTACCTACTATCAGTCAGTCACTGTTCTAGGAATTGGGATACAAAGAACACAAAGAATGAAACAATCTCTAACCATCAGGAGCTTAGGTGAATAGTGAAATAACTATGACTTTCTCCTCCCAAAACTATCTGCTGCTATCAAACATAAAGTGTGTGCCAATGATATTCTCAAAACTATGGATGGCATTGCCTGGAACATCAAGTGGTAGATGGTACCTGATCTCAATTATACAATTCAGATAAGGAGACTGATAGGATTTGGGAACTAACTGGATGTGGAGAGTGGGAGTGAAAGAACAGTGAAAGAAAGGGAAGAGAGAAAAAATGAACCAGAGGTTTTGAACATGGATGACTAGAAGAATAGTGAAACCATCCAAAGACAAAAACTTGTGAAAGATTAAACAAAAACACCAGAACTAAAGAGCATTCCAATATAATGATACAGGACATATCAAAAGGGAATGAATGAATGAAAGAATGAAGTATTTTATTAAACATTTACTACATGCAAAGCACTGTGCTAAATTATACTAAATAGAAAAGTAAGACTGTCCCTGTTCTCAAGAAGTTTATATTCTAATAGAAGAGACAACAAATATAAAAGGTTTCAGCTATAAGTCAGATGGAAGGACCTTTTTTTTACATGGCATTTCCACTAATGGAAGGAGACTCATTTATTATGTTGAACCACTTGACAATGTAAAGACCTTTGGTGGCAAGAACTTTCCTTTATGGATCTTCAGTAGCTGTAACACCTTCTGGAGCAGTTGTGAAGCTACATTTCCACTGGAGTTGCTTCCCAGGATGATGGCTTCAAACACTGGACTGAAAGCCTCGACATTTTCAAGGTTATTGGGTTAAAGTCCCTTCACAAATGTATACTAACTATATGACCTTACATTTTGATATGGGGAGCTCTTTGCTGGGAACTCTCTCCAATGAGGAAATCACAGACCTAGTTAAAAAAATAGTTTTATTTTAAAAGACATTTATGTAGTACCTGATAGGTTTTCAAAGTGTTTTACATATATTTTGACACATGAAGTGTCAAGAAGACACATGAAGAATAATTAGTATGTCCCAGGATGCTCCGGCTGTTTGAACCAGCAGGCAAATAGAAGAGCTAAAAGGACCGAGGATTGGAAGTTTTTTTGTGAAGCAGATCTATGTCCAAGTCAGGGCATAGGATTCAATGCCCAAGCCAGGAGGCTCAGAATAATCTGAGATAAGACTATTGAGTAAGATCCAGGCTTCAGGAATGCCTCCGGCTGAGCAATGCAGTAGGAACAACCTAGACTTCCTGATGATAATTATGAAATCCATTATAATAGAAGGATTTATTAGTGTAAAGGCTAAATAGCCATTTGAAAGCTCCCTAACTATTAGCAAGCAGAAGCTTCTTTTTAAAATGTCTAACCCTTCCCCTCTATCTTCACAGTATCTGGCTAAGTGCTGAGTACAGGGAATCATAAACCTTCAAACTGGAAGAGATCTGAGAATGTCACTGTTGATACATAGAAGTTAATAGAAGAGAGCTTAGTCCAAAGAGAATAATTGAGAAAATATACTCTACTCTCCTCTTTGCAGAGGTAGGAGACTTGGTATAGACTGCATATACAATCAGTCACAATCATATGTTGATTGTTTTTGCTGATTTTTTTCCTTTTTTTCTTATTTTAATCTGGATTAAAAGGAATAAATCCATAAACATTAGAGGGAGAGAGAGGTAGATTCAGAATTTTCTTGACTTGGCTCATGAGATTATTTAAAATATTAATAAAAGTAAGATTTACAGTAACATCACAAATGATAGAGATAGGAATAGTCAATGTTGAAGAGTGCAATGGAAAGATAGCACATTTTGGAGAAAGGTATGAGTTGGTACAATTATTATGAGACTATTTGGACTTATACAAATAAAGTGAGTAAAATGTCCAGATCCTTTTCCCAGAGATTCCTCGGATATGTATATATATATATATACATATATATATATATATATATATATATATTTATATCCCAAAGAGGTCATTAATAACAATAGCTCCATATGCACCAAAGTATTTATAGCAACATTTTTCCTTAGTAAAGAAGCAGAAGCAAAGTGGATGTCTATTGACTGAAGAAGGTCACACACGTTTCAGTACATGAATGAAATGAAATATTGTTATGCTGTAAGAAATAATAAATATGACAAATACAGGGAAGCATAAAGATACATCTTCACTTAGCTCCTTTAGATGATATACTTTCACTAGAATCGAAGCACTAGCAGTTAGAAAAAGAAGCTCTCCAGTTATCACTCCATTTGTCTAACTAATTTTTTTTATATTTCATCCCAGTAATCTCTCTATATAACTAAAAATCTGAGTTTCCTAGTCCCATGATTGGCTTCTTTGAATATATTTAGAAATACCTTTTACTGAAATTGGAAGCTACAAGAACCTGAGGCTGCTGTCCAAGCAACATGATCCCTCAGCCCTCCATTTTCCACTTCCATTTGGAACTCATAGTTTTGGCATAATCAACCCATTATTCAGTTCCCACCACCTTCATTTTCCTGCCAAAACTAACATCCTTTTGTCATAATTTTATTTGATTTGATTTTTTTAACCTCTCCCCTAATGACTAGCGAATTTCTTTTTAAATAGGCTTGGCCATAGCAATGAAAGAATTGTCAGTCCACAATGTCAATAGTTGGGTGAAGGGAGGAAGATGCATTCACCTAGCTTCTGCATACCAAAATACTCTGCCATCCAAAGAATAGTTTCAAGGGGGAACCTCCAATACCTTACAAGCTAGATTTTCTCCTAGAAATATTTAGTGCAAATAGTAGGGGTATTTTTGCGCTGGGAGCCCAAGAAACTGGATAACCTCTTTAACATAATCTCTCAGAATACTGTGAAATACACGAGAACTGAATTTCCATGAAAAGAACAGAATATACCACACTATGATTATTACAATAGTTACTGGAACTCCAGAGGTTAAGGTTGAACAACAGATTAACTTTGTGAATAGTTTTAGGCTTTTGCTTTTAGTTTTGGAGAGGGACAGATGAAAAGTATACTCTCTTGGAAGAAGAGAAAGTAAGCCACTTAGATGGGTAATTTGATTGGTAGCATTTCAAGGAGACTGCTGGAAAAAGCCATGCTACTTCCTCTTAGCAAAATCTCTGGCTAAAAAGAGCCTAGATTGTTTTTGTAGAAGAACCTAAGAAAACCAGTGAAGTTCTTGAATATTTTTCCTTATCATCCCTCCCTTTGTCTTTATGTGAATCTACAGAGAGCATACATTTGCTTCAAAGTTTCTCTTTAAAACATTTTTTTTAACTCTTAACAAGTCTTTAAAAAAAATCTTACCTTTACATAAAGTCATGATCAATACTTTGTAGTGGATGTCTGTGTATTAATTGCATTCAGGGAAAGAAATGAAGGATGTCAACTGAGCTAAATATAATTAAAAATCAGTCATTAGATTATACTTCTTTGTCTATTTGGCTAACATTTCATCTTGGTTTGGTGCCTATGAGCTTAATAAAGAATTTTGTAATTTTGACAATTAAGAATTTTATAAGCTCCTAAATTGTAGAGGGAGATGATTCTTAGGTGTAGATCTATGGAAAATCACAACCCATGGGACCACATAGTGGGAAGAAAAAAGTATGGTCTAGAAAGGATTTGTCCTTGTCTCTCTAGACATCTGTAGGTGAGAGTAAGAAAGAATGAGTACCTTTGACTTTTGGTTTCTCTTATGCTGCTAGACTTTGCCCACAGCGACACCTGCTGATTATATCACTTTTAAGGGATATTTTAAGAGGGTCTTGCGCTTCAGTAGCAATTTGGATTAGATGATAAATGAGAGCCCTTTCAGCTCTGAGATACTGAGATTTTTGCTACTAGTGCTGTAGGCTTGTTAACCAGGCTCCCTGCCTAGACAATGATGACAGAATTTTTAAACCAAATTTTATTGACATCATTTGTTTTATCAGCTGCATGTCCTGTATCTCTCCCTCTCCCAGAGAGCAGTCCATTTTAACAAAGAATAAAAAAAGGGGAAATTTTTTCAGCAATATTAACCAACCTGTAGAAAAAGTCTGAAATTATATACGGTGTTCCACATCCCTAATCCCTCACTTAATTATAATTTCAGATCATTTGATAATAAATTTTGCTCATGTCCTTAACCTTCCTTCCTTCTTTTCCTTCCTCCTTTTTTCTTCTTTTTTCCACTCTTCCTTTCTTTTTGCTTTTTTCTTCTTTCCCTTTTTTCTTTTGCTTTCTTCCTTCCTATCTTAAAGTATTATAATGTTTGAAATTCTTTTAACAGTAAAAAGATAGAAGTAGATTATATTCTTTCTCCTGGGAACCAGAATGAAATGACTGATATTCACAATAAAAGACAAATGGCTCACATAATCCTTTACTAAGAGCTGGTTTTGATAGTTAAAGAGCACAGAGTGCCTAGAATACATAAGAAACTGAATGTTCCCCACAAAAGTTTATCTTCATCTATTTAACAGTCATATCCAGGATCACTTCTGCTATCCATTATTCACAGGTAAGGCCTAAATTTCAAGACAAACGTGAATGTATATCCATTATTTAATTTACTGAGTCCTAAACTTCCTATCAAAGAAGTTTGTGTAATACAGATCTGGACTTCAGAAACTCGGTCACATACACACACACACACACACACACACACACACACACACAAAATGCATCCACTGCCCCCTTTGTTGTCATCATAAAAGTGGGTAAACATAGGAGCAGCAGTAGGAGGACTTCTGACTAATAATAATTTTAGAACATTGACTTTTCAGGAGGCTCAAGTTGTGAGGAAAAGTTTATATTAAATACTTCAGTTTTAAACACAAACCCACTTAGCCACTTATTTCAGCATCACTCTCTTATGCCTGCAAATCAAAATTTCTTGTAGTTTCCAAAGGTTAAAAAACACAAATATCTTGAAATTCTTTCTCAAAGTCAGCCTTTCTCTCCTTTAAGATTTTTCTGCCTTTATGATGGACTACTCTGCATTGGGGGCATAAAAATAGAAACCTCCCCCATGAAGGGCCTCAGTTTTCTGGGAAGGCCTCTTAGGGATACAAGCCCAGGAGCAGAAAGAAATTTCAAATACATGGTCTAGTGAGAAAAAAGGACTGATGGGAATATAAAGAGGTATAGCTCTTCCGAAAATTTAAAAAGTTCCAACCTAGCACTTCTTCAACTTATTTTTGTAGATATCAAAAAATGTAAGTTAAAAATAGCTCATAGTTACCTAAACTTTAGGATTTACCCAAAGTGCTTTGCTCAGGATAGTTTTGTGAT
Organism: Myrmecobius fasciatus; assembly: GCA_023553655.1. NCBI lineage: Eukaryota > Metazoa > Chordata > Mammalia > Dasyuromorphia > Myrmecobiidae > Myrmecobius > Myrmecobius fasciatus. The sequence continues at coordinate 497,103 of JAJPUD010000027.1, forward strand.
GTTTGTTAATACTAGTAGTATTATTTTTAAATTACAATTAGGGTAAATTAAAAATCAACATGAGGAGAAATTATTTATGCAAGATCACAGAAATATAAATGCTAGAACTCAAATCCCAGGTGTGTACTACTACACCTGGTTAAAATTGATTTAAGCACACATATACATACACACAGGACTTTAGAGATTTCATATCCCTAGCATATTTCATATTATTATTTGAGCCTGTGTTTCTGCCCCATTGGGATCTTGATTCTGCCATCCCAACTTCACACCACCTATATATTTCATCATAACATCTTTGCCTTCACTCAAAATTCTGACAAAGACCCTTGGTATTGTTCTAAAGTTCCCATAGGATTGACATTGATCAATCACTACTTTTCAGGTCAAATCATTCAGTAATCTCATCAGATATTCCATCTTTTTATCTATTAAAATAGGACTGCATCATCTTCAACATTTTTCCATCTTTTCTATGAAGAATCATGAGAGATTTTTTTTAAAAAATATGCTGCCAAAATCTAAATTCATTATATCTACAGCATTCTTCTGATCTAATAATCTCAACATAGTAATGTTGAAAAAGAAAGATAAATGAGGGATATGTTTAAAAAAACTTTAGAGAAAAGTATCAAAATAAAGTAAAAAGTTCACAGCAGAGAACAAAAAACCTACAAGGAAGCAAAGGAAAGATGGATAGCTCTGAACATGTGTAGTATTTATTACATAGGCTTTCTTGAAATAGAAATTTATTGCTTTATATTTTGCATCCTTTCTCATGTTCTGCTGTGCACATGGTGATTTTTTCCTTTTTCTTAATTTGTATTTAAGTTTAAAATAACTAAATACATAGATAAATGAATAAATAGATCAATGAATGGACAGATAGAGAAAAAACAAATATATTAAACAAATAGAGAAATAGTTAAGTGCAAAATACCTTAAGTGATCCACTGGGAGCTTTCACCTTTATATCTACTAACTCTACTTTCCTTTGTCTAACCCCACTAAAATCTTATTTTATTTAAATAATTTAAATCTGTATAAAATGTGATCTCTTCCATGAAACTTCTTATGACCTCGCAATTAGGAACAATATTTTCTTCACTTCCAACCTCACACATTATTTTGTACTAGTAGTACCTTTCCCCAAGCCCCATTCTATTGTGTACTGTAATAATTCAGTTATGCATAGAAGCAAGAATGAGCTTTATCTATATATTTCCTCCTGAATCTAACACAGAGCCCAACACTTAGTAGGAGTTACTTAGATTGAATAGAAATTTTTTTTCCCATCTCCCTCCCTTATTTCCAGTTAAAATACCTCAGAAGCTCTCTTGTCCAGTCTCTTCCTTTTAGAAATCAGAAACTGATGTTCAAAGAATGGCTAGTTTAAGGTTACACAATTAGTAAACAACAGATGGAATCGGGATTCCAAACAAATGCTTCTGACTCCATATCCAACATACTTGTCACCATACTGATGGTGACTGCTTAAAGGCCAGACTGATGGGAGTATTTTAGGGCAAGCATTTAAAAGACTAAAAATCACATCCATCATTCCCTCCCCATGGAATCTTCAGCTTCAATCAGGATAGCCCAATGCTGCCACATTTGTTTACAAGGAGATGCAAAGCATAGTCTGGGGCAGCAGTGGTCATCACCTTCTGAAAACCACTTACATATTGGAAAGTCCTCAAGGAAATGAGTTCTGTGGGGTCTGCTTTCCTGTGTATTCCCAATGGCTGGCTAAAACCAGGGAGGCAGAAAGAGATTTAAGCCAGAGGAAATGTTCTTCTTAATTCTCCAATGGCATTATACCCTCTTTCTACCAATAGAAAAGTAATGTAATCCAGACCTCTCAGGCTTTGAGTCAACCACTTCAGCATTTGAAAGGATTAGCTCTTTAAGACAAATAGCTGATCTATATCCTGAGTGTCCTTGAGTGGATCCATGGGGAGAGAAAAAGGTCTTGAAAGCTGTGTGGATAAAGAGGAAGGTCTTGATGTATTATTCATGACCAGGACATAAGTGCATTATTAGAATAGAGTATTCTAAAGACTATTTAGAGGTATCTTGGTCTAAGAAAGGGGAGCAGGAGAAACTTTAAACCTTCTTTGGCCGAAGGAGATGACCATAATGTAGTCATTCATCAGTGCTACCTCCCTGAAACTAATCTTCACCCCTCCAAGAACTGCAGAGTCAAATATTTACCATATTTTATAAACATAGAAAAATTGGAAAATAACATCACTTGGCACCAGATTTGGATTTAGATGATTTGGCTTCAGATACTACCTGTATTACTTAGTAGCTATGGGACCTTGACTTAACTTCTCTGGACCTTAATTTCCACATTTGTAAAAAGGAAAGATATATTCAGTGGGCTCTAAATTCCATTCCAGATGTAAATCTATGATACTATAAACTCTGTGATTTATAGTCAATAGTAAGAAACCAGTCTTCTTTCTTCTTATAAAGATCTTTTTCCCCCCACCATCATAATAATAGTATATGTGTAACTGATTATATAGCTTTTCATCTCTATTATTTCCCAGGATACTTAACAATAGCAATAAAAACAAATTTGTGAGATATATAAGAATATGTATTATCCCCATTTTTTAAAAGACAGATGTTATTGTTTGAAAGTAATGAGAAGAAAAAAAAAAGCCCTGAGTCTCAGAGAGGTCTCCTTCAGCAATAGGAAAAGTAGAGTCAGAAGCCCTGGTTTTCCTATCCTGTCTCTGGTAAATATTAGCTGGTAAGTAATGAAATCTTTTAACTCTGAACTTCTCCAGAACTGAGTTCTAATTAGGTATAAAAGGTATCCTGGAAGCAGAGACCAAACATTAAACCTGAATTTAGGAATCCAGGATTTTAATTTTGCCTCCACAGCACTAATGTTCCAATAAAATTATATGGCCTTAGGTCTCACCTTTCTGGGACTGTTTCCTTAGTTATAAAATGGGGCTAAAAATACTTGTTGCAAAGTTACTCCTGGGCTGATACTCTCAGATCACACTGATGATTTGTTTTTCTGATACTTATCTAAAGAATTCCTCAGTCATTCCAAACAATTTGCCTGATTTTACTACTTCAGTGAATTGAATAATTTCACTAGAACCACTGTAGAATTGAATATCATAGTATTTTGTTTTGTTTTCTAGATATTGTGGTAACATTCAATTGGTTCTTTGTAATAATATATTTAGTATTCTTCACTTACATAATTTAGCCCACTTTTCTAAAATATCCTTAGTAGGTCAAAGGACTGAGTAACTCATAGCCCTCGGTGGAACTACCTCATTTACCAAAATGAATACTTGAATATTGCCAGCACCAGTGCAAAAGAGTAATGCAATGTATTTTAAGTACATCATGCACTCAATTTATCTATCTATTCAAAAAGAGCCCTACTCACTATATTATTCTTTCTCATCTTGAAAAGTGTCCCCCAAAATGCAGGAAGTTTTATCAGAACAGAATATGAGTTGACATATATATCCACAAGCCCATTTTTCAGAATCTCGTATTTTGTTACCCTTCTCTTCATCAGATTGGTGCCTAGGTAAGGACTCTGGTTCTTTGATTTAATCTAGAGACTCAAAAATTCCCCTGACAAATATTAGCCCAATTTCCCTTCCTAAATTATGGGATGTAATTTTCTTACTTGTGCAAGGTCGCCATCTAGTGGTTAAGGGGCTGACTTCAGACTACGGAATTGCATAAGAAGTCTGTTTTAGCAATTCTCCTTTTAATTTAGTTGGGCATCCATTTGACAAATGCTTATTATGTTTAAGGCAATGTACTTAACATTTATGGAGAGATTATAAATGGTCCCTGCCTTGCAAATGCAGAGAAAAGATGCACATATATTTCAATTCCACAAGGATTTCAGCACTAATGTGTGTAAGGACAGTGAAGCTAGGTGAGGCAGGGAATAGAATGCCAGATTGGAGTCCTGAAGATTCACTTTTCTGAGTTCAAAATCTAACCTTAGATATTTACTATTTATGGGACAAATTATTTAAGCTTGTTTGACTCAGTTTCCTCACCTGTAAATGAGCTAGAGAAAAAAATGGCAAAATCTTCCAGTACCTTTGCCAAGGAAATCTTAAATAGGATCACAAAGAGTTTAATATGACTGAAAATAAGCAAGGCACTAGACTAAGTGGGAAAAGGATGACCAATTAGCAAAGGATATGGCTGAAAAAAGTTCTATGAGAAATTTGAAAGACAGATCCCAATTAATGATGAGGAGAAAGGATTGTGAAGAAAAAAGAATTGTCAAGGAAAGATTCATGGAGAGTCCTCCATCACCACTTCCACATGAGAGCCATGTATAGGTCTTGCTTGCACAAGAACCTGCGACTAAAAACAGGATTCAAAGTAATTATTACACACTTTACAATTCCATAATAGCACTTAATAAATTTTTGTTGCCTTGTTAACTTTAATTTACATTCCTCTAATAATTAGTGATTTGGAACATTTTTTCACATGGTTGTCCAATTTCTTCCCTTAAGAATTGCTTGTTAATATCCTTTTACTACTTTAACAATTAAGTAGAGAGTAGCTCTAAACTTTGCAATTTAATACAGTTCCTTGTGAATCTTGGAAACAAAATTTTATCAGAGACTTGCTACAAAGGTTTCCCCTCATCCATTTCTCCATTGTTTCTCTCCTAATCTTAGTCAAATTGGTTTTATTTTATGCTAAAAAATATTTTGCATAATCTACTTGTGTATTCTATCTTTTGTGATCCTATCACTTGCTTGATCATGAATTATTGCCCTAGCTATATCTGAAAGTAATTTTTCTTATATTTTAAGATGTGACTTTTTATATCTAGTTTAAGGTTAATCTTGGCATATAGTATAAGGTGTTGTTATTAACTCAATTTTGTCAGTCTGCTTTTCAATTTTTGTCAAATAGTCCTTACTCCAATATCTGAGGTCTTTGTGTTTATCAAACATTAGTTTACTAGGTTCCTTAGCTCCTGTGTGTGTTATATGCAATCTCTTCTCCCAAGAAATCCAATCCATGGTTTGTAGTCTCTCGCTACTCCAATCACTTGTGCCACTTTTAGTGATATAAGGAACTTATAAGGAAAGCTCCAAGGTCAACTTGATGAGCTTATAGAGACTCATTTGGGGAGGAGGACTTAACGATGTTTTTCTATAATTTTGTTGTCTCCTGAAGAGGAGGTGTTTCACTACGAGAAACTTCCTCAAGATGAACTGTTTATTCCCTACTATTATGAGGTAGAATATTTTTGGAAAATTCAATTCTTTTGTACCAGGCTCTAAAAGGGCCCCTGTAGATCCCTTTTACTCTTGTATTCTTTTATTATTTATTTATTCATTTTTTGATGTGACATATATAGAATAAATGTTCTTTATAAAAAATTAATCTGTTTCACCTTTGTTGTTGTTGCTGCTGTTTACTTGCTTTTTTTCTCTCATTTTTTTCTCTTTTAATCTAATTTTATTGTGTAGCATGATAAATGTGGAAATATGTTTAAAATAAATAAACATTTAACCTCTATTGGATTACTTGCTGTCTGGGGGGTGGGATGGGGAAGGAAGGGAGAAAAATTTGAAACACAAGGCTTTGCAAAAATCAATGTTGAAAACTATCTTTGCATGCAAAGATATTGAAAAATAAAAGGCAATTATTATAAATAAATAAATAATTTTTTTTAAAGGAACAAAAGTCTGGTTCTACTATCCCCCCTCCCCACCACTAAGTAAATTTGGAAAAGAAAAAAAAAAACAAAAAATCAAGCCCTCAATGCAAAGTTACAAAGTCTGGAAACAAATAGTCCCATTAATCATATCTAAAAACATGTGTCTTGTTGCATTTTAATTTTGTCAAATCTCTGGGAAGCGGAGAATAGCATATTTCATCTCCATTCTCTCCATATGTATATATATATATATGTATGTATATATATATATAATGTTTCTTGTTCATTCATGTCTGACTCTTCCCAACCCCATTTGGGGTTTTCTTGGAAAAGATTTTGAAATAGCTTACTATTTACTTCTCCAGCTCATTTTGTAAATAAGGAAAGAGAGGCAAGAATGTTAAGTGACTTGCCCAGGGTCACACAACTAGTAACTGAGACCATATTTGATTCAGGAAATTGAGTCTTTGTAACTCCAGGTCTGATACTTGGCCAATGCATCACCTAGCTTCCTTGTTATCATTTCATAATTTGTTTCTGTTCTATTCACTTCTTTCTACATCAGGTCCTGGAAGTCTTTCCAGTTTTCTCCAAAACTGTATATTTTATCATACCTAATGACATACCATTACATTTAGGTACCATAATCTGATTATCCATTCCCCAATGGGAAAAACTCTTTTAGTATGAAAAAACTGCTATAAATATTTCTGTATATATTTTCAGTCTATTTTTTATTTCTTTGGAGTGTAGGCAGAGAGTATAATTGAGTCCCCATTCTTATTTTAAAGAGTTCTTGAGAATCTAGTAGAGCTAAAAAGGATCTGGATAAAGTAATGGGTAGTCTAGAGATTTCCTAAAAAGTGTTAATGGTTACTTTGTAACAGAAGCATCAAGCATAAGCGGGCATGTTATTTCCCTAACCATCTAAGAAAATGTTTCCTGGTCTCAATTTTATCATGTGACCAAAGCTCCAAAGATTATACTCCTTCATCCAAAAGATAGAAGCAGTAATAAAATGAGGAAGTACTGGGAATCCTAGGAGAGACAGTTCTTAATCTCAACCTTTGGAGAGACTATGTTATAACCTTTCAGTCCAAGAGATGGCAACTATAGAGATGGAAACGACAGGGTCTTAGGAGAGAGCTCCAGAACTGATAGTGCATATGACCTCCTAAAGATGGAACATTCAAAAGATATTATTGGAAGTTATTCAGCTGTCTAAGAGCCTCAAGTTTGTGTTCCTTTCCTAGAGTGATTATATGGATCTCTGTGAAATAAAGGAGAGATTCACAGAGGATGGCCCCGTTAGCAATCCCATTTCTTTCCTTTCCATGGGTATCCAAGCTACAGGGAGGCACTGTGTCTAGAGAATTTTAGGATCTTGTAGAAAGAAGAGCTTATTGGAATAGGAAGAAAATTGAATTGATTGTCCATGACCAATCAGTCAACAAACATTTATGAAATTCTTACTATGTACAAGACACTGTTTAGATTCTAGTCATAGACAAATATATAGCACAGACAAATGTAATACAGGTAGCAAATGTAATAAATAAATGTAACACAAGAAATCTATTTCCTACTATGGAAAAATGACCTATGCACAAATAAAACAATACAAAATCAATAAAAAGAAATATTGTGAGATCGGAAAAAGTTTTTTATAAGAAGTGGCTATTTTGTTGAGTCCAAAAGATAGCTAGAGATTCCAAGAAGTATAGGTGAAGAGGAAGGGCGTTCAGTTCCAATGATCTTGTAATGAAGAAAGCCATCTACACCCAGAGAGAGGACTATGGGAACTGAGTATGGATCACAACATAGCATTTTCACTCTTTTTGTTGTTGTTTGCTTGCATTTTGTTTTCTTTCTCATTTTTTTCCTTTTTAATCTGATTTTTCTTGTGCAGAAAGATAATCATACAAATATATATACATAAATTTGGATTTAACATAAATTTAATATGTTTAACATATATTGGATTACTTGCCAATTTGGGAGGGGAATGAGGAGAAAATTTGGAACACAAGGTTTTGCAAGAGTCAATGTTGAAAAATTATCTATGCATATGTTTTCAAAATGAAGAGCTTCAATTAAAAAAAAAGGGAGGGCATTGCAAGTATAGGGTACAATCTGTACAAAGTCAGAGTGGCGGAAATAATAAGTAAACTAATTTGGCTGTAATAAAATATATGAGGGGAAGTAAAGTGATATTAGTCTGGAAAGATAATCCATAGTTGGATTTTGAAGAGCTTTAATTCCAGACATAAGGAATTTTTCTGGAATTATCCTCAAGGAAACAGGGAACAATTGAAGCTTCTTGAGCAATGGATTTAAATGATCATACCTGTGCTTTAGACATATCAATTTGGCAGCTCTCTGAAGGTTAGAGAAAAGAGGAGAGAGATTAAAGGAAGGGAAACCAATTAAATTATTACAACAGTCTGAGAAAGAGGTAACTATGGCATGACCTCAAGTTTTATTAGAAGGTCAGAATATTAGGGGAGAAGTTGAACTAACAATAAAAATTTCCATTTCTATATCATTTTCAGCTTCATAAACTATTTTCTTCAGAATGATCTTGTAAAGTAGGGAGTATAAACATTATCCTCATTTTATAAATGAATAAATTGAGGCTTACATAAATGAAATCACTTGGCTAAGGTTTGCACATGGCTATTAAGTGTGAGAGTCTGGATCTGAACAGAGGTATTCTGACTTCAGAACACTTGCCACTAAGCCCTAGTGCCTGTGTCACCTTGTCTCCAGAACTTATGAAGGCTGCACTGAGGGCTGAGTAGAAAAGAGAAAACTCTCTGCCCACCCCATCTAGGCCAACATAGGGCCTATGATTTCATGGTGCTACCATTCTTTGCCTCTTTATTTCTGTTCTTTTCTATTTTTCAGGTAAAGGAGTATTGTAATATTTAAAATGTCAAAGGACCACAGAGTTCCCTAAACTGGAATCTCTGCAAGAGTTTTTCAACAGCCAAGTCTGGTGTATAATCAAGCAATGAATGGACACAGAGCCCAGCCCAGTGAATACATTGCATCTATGAATTAATTGGGGGGGGCACTGCATCATAATAATGACTCGAAGCTAAAGTATAATTTCCTCTAAGACCATGAAGGTAGAGAAAAAATATGCCTCCTCTGGTTGAGGAAATTGCTTTGTAGCTTCTCTCCTTGTTATATCTTATCTTTGAAAAACCTAATTGATGTTAATAGGGTCTGTGCTATCAGAGTGCCAATAATTGGATAACATACCAGAATAAAGACTCAGATTGATAGTATTTGAAAGATACCCTACCAGTTCCTCAGGCTTACCTTAGAACCCTGAGAGGGAAGCAAAGCCAATCCACTTTCCCTGCAAAGGACCCAGATTGGCAGTGGGAATGGGAATTGGGATAAGTATCCTGATTTCTATATAAAGGCTAAAAATGATGAATAGACTAGTTCCTAAATAAATGACCTCATCTCACCAGATTTCCTAAAGTTTTGTTCAGATCTTCTTTTGGGGATTCTATCTACAGGAATGGAGAAAGAGAGAATTGTCAAAATGTTTCATGAAATCCTACAATATTTTGATATTTCAGGCATCCCTATAGAATATGAAGGTTAAAATGTCATTATTTTAGATCACCACATAATTATCAAATGATAAAGGACATGATGCCCTTGAGATTCTTGTTATGAAAGAGAAAGGAATATATATAGTTAGCTGAGGGGTGGAGCCAATATGGTAGAGTGACAGGAAACAATGTGGTGAGTTGCTCTCCTTAAACTCCTTCAGACAGATTTCGAAAATATAATGAGACAGAATATTGGTGGGAAAATGCAGAAAAAGTCATCATAAATCCTTTGTTCAACCAAGGTCAGCAGATAGACAGGAAAGTCTTCAGAAAAAAAGGGAACAGGTCAGGTCAGGAGTATCCTTTGAGAAGAATTGCACATGTTTAACATACATTGGATTATTTGCCATCTAAGAGAAGGGGTGGGGAGAAGGGAGGGGGGGAAATGGAATACAAGGTTTTGCAAGGATTAATGTTGAAATTATCTATGCATATGTTTTGAAAATAAAAAGCTTTAATAATAATAATAATAATAAGGAGTATCCTTTGAGACACTCATGCTCATGGAAAAACTATACACTAGAGCAAGAGGAAGTCTCAGATCCAGAGGTCATCCATCTATGAACCCATACTAAGGTATTATAACAAAGATGGCAAGTGCAAAATGGCAGTTTTGTCACCAACTATCCTTCTCTAGGTCACAGATCCACACTAGGAAATCAGTGCAAGGGAATGATATTCTTGATTCCAAAGTGCTAGGCGATGTATGGAAAAAGGAGGAAGATCAAAAGTCAGCAACAGCATTGTGGTTCAGACCCACAGCACAGAGCATGGTTTTATTTTCAGCAACCAGCTCAGCTGCAAAGGAATAATCAGGGCAAGGATCCCAGCCAAAAAAGGCCTACAATGCTCCCACCCTAAGCTACCAGAGCTTTAAAGCTGGCTAATAGGAGTGGAGTCCAGCAAAAATCTAAGCTTGTACAAATCCAAATCCAGATCAAGAATTTACAAAGATTAGAAAGAGGAGGAGGAGGAAAAGGAGGAGAAGGAGCAATCACATTTTGCTCTTACTCAGACCACTATGGTATGACTAAAAACTTCCTAGTGAGTTCCTGAGATCCTGAAATAGCACAACATTCAATATTCCAAGAAAGAAATAGAATCTGCCCAGACATTCTCTCAAAAAGTGTGACAGAGCACAGTCCTAACATCAAATCCAAAGTCAGGAAGTAACCTGGAAGAATCAGCAAACTATTGTGGTGGCAGGAATGCTCAAGATCCAAACACAGAAAAGAATGACTTTAAACATCTGCAAGCAGTATTTCAGAGAAAAGGATAGCATGGGCAGAAGCTCAACTAGAATTCTTGAAAGAGATGGAACAAGAGTTACAAAAATATTATAAGTGGAATGGGAACTCTTAAGGAAAAAAAATTGGAAAAGAAATGAGAGCTATGGAAGAAAGAATTGAAAATTAATTAAGAGTTTAGCAGAAGAGATATCAAACTTTATCAGTAAACAAATTTTCTGAAAATTTGAATGGACCAAATAGAAGCCAAGATTCTATGAGGCAATAAGAAAAATAAAACAGTCAAAAAGAAAGGAGAAGAAGGAGGAGGAGGAGGAGGAAGAGGAGGAGGAGAAAATATGAGATATGTCGCATGTTCTATAAAACAGATTGAAGAGAAAAAAATAAGAATTATTGAGACATGACCCTCTCATCCCTGCACAAAAGAAGCCTAGACATCACATTCAGTAAATCTTAAAAGAAAATTGTTCAGATCCATTAACCTTAGAGAATAAGATGGAAAAAGAAAGAATATACTACTCACCTCCTGGAAGAAGCCACAAAATATAAATTCCAGGGAGCAAGACAAATTCTAAGGATAAGCAAAATATGTATAGATCTTTTTGAGGTGGCAAACAATGGGAATCTGTGAGCATCCCATAATTTTTGGAATGAATAAACTAGTTATGATATATCATTCTTAGATCACAATTATTTAATAGAATTTATTTGGAGATAGACAAGTTTTTATTGCATTTGAGAAATTTGTTGTCATGTATCTGTTATTAGCCCTTGCTATTATTACTCAGAGAAAAGAAGTCTGCTTGTTCCAAAATCATTCCATAAGTTTTTGATGTATTTATCATAAAATAAAAGAATGTCTATGAGTCTTCTTCCTTCCTTTAGTGAAGGAATGTTGACTTTTTTTTAATCTGTCTTAATGTAATGGACCTCATATTTTATTCATATTGCGTGGGATTTTAATGAAAATACATTATAGAAATGTTATAGTTCCTTTTATATTAAGAATGGTTTAAGTGTTAATTGCATCTAAAAATGTCCTTTCCATTTAGCTTTAACTTTAGGGTGCCAATAGGCTCTTTAACACAAGTAGTATCAATCAAAAATAAGGCATATTTGCCTAAGGCAAATGTATAAATTGTAGGTATTATCCTCACCGTGCATAGCACAATATCTTGTACTTAACAACACATAAATTCTTGTAGCTTGATTGATTAATTTATTAGTACATTGGAACTTCTGAATTCAAGCCTGACACCTTCAGATTCTGCTTTTCTTTGATATGTGTAAAATCTGAATGATATTTTGATATCATTGAAAAAGATTCCATGAGACAATGGAGTTATTAAATATATTATATTGTAGAGCCATATAGTTTGTTAAAATCTATTTGTATCAAATGATTAATAAGACATTTTTACTTGATTATCTCTCTTTATCTAAAAGCCACACTTAGTTCTATTGAGGAAAAATAATAATAAAGATTAGGCAAAGCCATAATGGACTTAAACCGTCTCTTGAAAATTCTACATTTTAATAGAGTTGCTTTTTATATTCTGCCGGCAGTGTATTTTAAGAAAAGTATTTTTGTGAACATCAAACACATCTTTATTATGTGAGAGTTTATTTTACACATTTTAATTAAGTGTATAAGTCCTAGTTACAAAACTGAATCAAAGACTATAATAAGTAACAATGGCAATATAAATTTCATAGTTCTTTTGAGCAGCTTGCTCAAAAGTTGCTCTTTATACTCCCTGGGATATTTTAGAACATGCTTTTTATTCCTTGTTTTCTCTTAAATGTTTATGCATTATCTTTTTAGTGTTATATCCTGTGAATGCCATCTAAAAAGTATGCAATATGCAAGTGCTCTATATTTGCAAGAATCACCAATAAAATATATGTGATACCTCCTGATTTTAAGAAAAAAATATAAGATTAGGTTTGTGATTGATAGAAAATTGAGGAGGTGTGTTGAAAAAGTAATTTATGCACCACTATGAAATATTTGAATCAATAATTGTGGTTATTATCTGGATTCTCCACTTTCAGCTTTTGCAGAGGAAAAAGCAGCTATCATCTTTTACAGAGAAAATAGGAATTTCTATCACCTCCATTGATATAATTGTCTGATCATTCCTTCATTATACAAACAGCATGAAAAGTTTCTCTTTTTCATTTAAGCCAAGCTGCATCTTCATCGTTTTGGACTTCTTGTGATCACAAATGGACAAAAATTTTCCCCATCATTTTTTTTTTTTTTTGCTGAGGCAATTGAGGTTAAGTGACTTGCCCAGACTCACAAAACTAGGGAATGTTAAGTGTCTGAGACTAGATTTGAACTCAGGTCCTTCTGACTTCAGGGCTGGTGCTCTATCCTCCGCTCCACCTAGCTGCCCCCCCCATCATTTTTTCTTTAGATTCTGTCTGTCTTTCTGTGTCTATTTCTTTCTCTCTTTGTATAAACACACACAGATGTTTCTTTCTTTCTCTGTCTCTACATTTCTGTCCATCTGTCTGTTTCTGTCTCTCTCTGACTCTGTGTGTCTCTCTTTGTCTCTGTCTCTCTATACATATATATTAACATACATGTGTGCATATATGTAACATGTATGTTTCTTCCTTGTCTGCATTTTATCTCTGTGTCTATCTCTGTCTCTGTCTTTCTTTTTGTCTGTCTCTCTGTATGTCTTTTTATACACATATATACACATGTGTATATAATATATATACATATACATATATAATCTCTTTATGTCTCTACATCTTTCTCTGTCTCTCTGTCGCTGTCTTGCTTTGTTTCTTTATCTCTAACTCTCTCTGTGTCTCTGTCTCTCTCTGTACTTCATTGATTTTCAAAACTCTATAGTTAAACATTTTGATGGTGCTAAAGGATTTGTTTTGGTCTTCCTTTATTTTGAGTAATAGGGAAGGAGTTCAGCCACCAGACCATCATTCAAATCCTCACTTACTTGCTCCTTAAGTTTTGAGGAAAATGTAATTGAGCCCAGAGATATGAGTTTTAGGGCTCTGCTGGAGAAAGTTATAAAATCATTCATTAAATTGAACTGTGACTCAGTGCCCTTCCTCATGGCATGGAGGTGGAGGACATATTTTAACCTCTCATGCTAGTATTATAAGGTTTTGTGTAGATAGCTTGTGAAACATTAAACCCCACAGGACCATCCCTCTATGAATAGTCTGATCCCAAGTAATGGTATGCCTATAGACAATAAGAATGAATAAATTTATAAAAAGAGAATCGAGTTTATAAAATAGCACCAGCAATGGTAGATACATATATACATATATTTAAAAGGATCAACCGATTTTTCTTATACAGCAAGATAACTGTATAAATATGTATACCCATATTCTATCTGTCAAATATTTTAACATAATTATCATGTATTAGATTTCCTGCCATCTAGGGGAGGGAGTAGGGGGTAGGAGGGAAAAATTTGTAACAGAAAGCTTTCCAAGGGTCAATGTTGAAAAAGTACCAATGCATATGTTTTGCAAATAAAAAGCTTTAATTTAAAAAAAAAAAGGATCCAACAGGAGAAGTGGAAAAAAAAAGAAAAAGAAAAAGAAACTCCCCCACTGATTAGCTTCACAAAGCCAAGATTTTACTGCTAATCAGATCCTTCCTCCACCGGGGTTGTTCTGACTACTTTGGATGCTGATGCTGGCCACCAGAGGGAGCACGATTGTATCCCACTTTGAATAAACAGTATCTGCCCTGTTCCCCAGTGATTGCAGTCAGTCACACTGTATCCCATTCCTCCTCAGGCTTCTTGCTACCTTAAGATACTATCCTTTCAGTACAAATCCCGTGAAGTTTTGATGGACAGGCTACCCATCCCTTTAAAGGAAGGCATCTCATTGATCTGTGGAAGTTAATAAAAGGTATCATAATAGAGTTAACTCTCATTGGGATAGGGTAGGACTATAGGAAGGAGTCTGAAAACCCCTTAGGAAACCGTGGAAAAGGACTGCACCAACTTCAGAGTCAGGAGAGCTATCAAATTTTGGCTTTGCATTCACTTTCCTCATCTATAAAATTGGAGGCTTGGACGTTGAGACTTCTAAGTTCCTTTCTGGCTCTAAATCTGTGATCCCTTTTCTAGAGGCTGAAGGTTTGACATTGTTTTAATTCCAATGTGGTTTACTTTATTCCTTTTGTTTATTATATTAGTCATTTCTAAGCAGACTCCTTTCTATAGCCCTACCCCAAATACACATACACATATACAGTAAAAAAAGAGAACAAGTGAGAACTACCAATTTTTGCCCTAAGAAAGAAGCTCACATTTAGGGTATAACCAGTTAATTTAATGTTGCAAGACAGCCCCAAACAGTGTCTCTAACACTCTCTTCTTACTTTTTTTCTGCTGCCATTGATGAGGTTCTGCATAGCTAGAGGGGCGACAGAGAGAGGCTGAATTATTGTATACAATCTGCAAGCCTAGCTACTCCCTAAACCAAGTCTGGTAGGATCATCTCACCCTTAAGTGGGCCTTTTGTTTAATTTAACTTTTGTTCAAAGTGGACTTTTGATTACAGTTCCACCCCAGATAGAAGTCTCTGATAACATCAACATTACTATATGAAAAAAGAAAGCCAAGTCATGATGTCACACCTCTAAGGTTATTATTTTACCTATAAAAGGACTTAACTATATCTCATCAGCTTGCAAACTTCTCTATGAATTAAGGCCACCTAATTTGTTATAGCTAACTCCTTTTGGGGCTTAGTCCATTTGCTAAGCATTATAATAACTAACACTTATTAGGATACTAAACTCCTTTTAGGGTTAGCCCATAAATCCCCACTAGCCATACTTTAATGGAGTCTAAGGTAGGGAACCTTTCTTTCCCTTTTTTTGCTATTTTTTTTCCCTAAAATCCCTTTTCCTGCTAAAGTCTTGTTATCCATTTACCCAGATCTTGGCAATGTAATAAAATCTTTGCTCCTTTATTTGGAGGATGTCTAAGCCTACAAATTGTTTTGAGACAGCCCATGACACTGACCCATATCCCAATATCTTTTGGGGGGCATTGCCCCATACCTCAACATTTTGGTGGTCCTATATGGGTACCCCAACTCTATAAAAGTTGTAGCTAAAAGGAAGCATCTAAGCCTAAGAAGCATACTTTTGTCTTTTGTTTCATGAATTTATTTAGTCACTAACCTGTTGGTGATAATCCTTTCCAAACTTACTTATTTTCTTTTCTTAAACATTGGGCAGGTGTTCCTGTAATAATAGTCAATGTCATTCCAGCATGTTATAAAATGGGATGTGAACTATCCTAGCATAGCTTTCAAGACCCTGGAGTTACCTACATAACATGATTAGTCTTTGAGGCAGAAATTACAAGAAGGGCATGGTCTGTCTATGTGTGTGAGTGTATGAGGGGGAGACACAGATAGAGACTAAATGAGACTGAGTGAGAGAAAGAGAGGCTGAGTGGAAGAAAGTGGGAAGAGAGAGAGAAACAGAGAGAGAAAAAAGTGGAATTGGGTGGGAAATGCACAACCAAATTGATTGAAAAGTGGTACAAAAAATAGAGCACCTGCCCTGGAGTCAGAGAACTTGAATTCAAATCCAGCCTCAGATACTTGTGATGTTGGTCACTTAGCACTGACATCTGTAAAATAAACTGGAAGACAAAATGGCAGACCACTTCATTATCTTTGCCAAGAAAATCCCAAATAGGGTCACAAAAGTCAAACATAACTAAAATGACTGAACAACAACATTTTCCTAAAGGTTTTAGATCAGTGAATAGCATTTAACTTGTTTTTTTTCTTCATATACAGTAAATAACTGCTTATTGAGGCTGATTCCATATTCCTTTCTATTTGTACACTTCCTTTTTTTTTATTTTTTTTTTTTTTTTTTGCTGAGGCAATTGGGGTTAAGTGACTTGCCCAGGGTCACACAGCTGTTACATGTCTGAGATCACATTTGAACTCAATTCCTCCTGACTTCAGGGCTAGTGCTCTGTCCACTGCACCACCTAGCTGCTCCTTGTACACTTCCTTTTAAAAAAAATTTTCATTCAAACTTAATAAGGATCAAAAAGGCAAATATTTAAGTACCCATAGCAGATCTGGAATAAAATCTTATGTAAACCCATAGCATTTAATATATTAGAAGCAGAGGATTAACAGATGACAAATAAATATGAAACATGCTTTCTTTGTGTCCTTCGCCAAGACTACCAGAGGTTTCACTACATTTGTTATTTTCTTCTTTTATAGACAGCTACAGTGATTACTGTCATCTGGCTGATCCTATTTTGTATCAAAAACTTTTAAAAAGTAATACCATGAGAAATAAGTACTTATTGACCATCAAGGCAGATTTTTCCAAACAAATCTGATGCAGACAGCTGCAAGTCACAAAGAACTTATAGATTCTTCATTCCCAGGATCTCATTTCTGTACTTCCCAATTCTTTGACTTCTTGAATTCCTCATGGACAAAATCTAGGAGATGCAAATTCTCAACATTGTCTCTATTTCAATGAAGTCACTTTGTACCTAGCTTCTCCACAGTAGTTAGAAGAAGTTGTCTTGCATGTCTCTCTCTTTTTTTTTCATTTAATTCTTTTAAATAGTGAGTAAGGGCATTAGCCTCAGACGATTTGTGTAATTCCTGAAGGTGGTCATAATGGAAATGGGTCTCTTGCTTTCTCACATATTCAAGTTGTTCCATATGCAATATTCTCTATAAGTTTTATTCTGCATTTATGTAGTCACTGGCTTCCGCATACATTTTCACCAAATCTATATAAATTAACAAAAACCCAGGATTATACTCAACTGCGTTTTTAAAGTGAAACAATTATTTAATTTTTTTATTTCATTCATTTATTTATGTATTTATTTATGTATTTATTTATTTATTTATTTATTTATTTATTTATTATTTAATTATTCTTTTTAAATGTCTCCCTTGCAGCTGGTTTGTTGTAGTTCTCTTTATCTGAAGGATTTGTTTCCTGTAAGAAAGTTTCAGCTGGAGTTGCAGGACAGCAGATGATAGTGTTGCTTGCAAAGCAATTTAAAAGATGAAAAGCGTTCTCCCAGGAAGCTTTTATTTGGTAAAATTTGGCTGCATAGTAAAGGACTTAAGAGTCATGATGTCATGGCTCTTGAAGTCTCTTCAATGTACCTTTTCTTTCTTCCTCCTGATTTTGGTTCTGAAGTTGCAATGCAAGAAGAGCCTTAATATGAGCATCTTCTGGATTGAGAGTGACTGCCCATATTAGTGATTCCAGAGAAGCACTACAAAGATCTCCTTGGAAAAATTCATCCAGATGATATACTATAATTGCAAATTCAGTGACAAATTCAGGGCCTTTCATAATCAGACCTTAGCCGTTTCATAAAACCGCCCTCCATATGTGAGCAAGGCTCACCCTTCCTCCCAATTTCTGGAAGCTCTCTACTCTATAGCTAGAGTGACTTGAAAGCAACTTGCAACTCTTGTCCAGATAAGTCTGAATTTCCTCAGGCTTTATATTTCCACTTTAAGTGTGGTCCTATTAGATTAATTCTTTTTTCCCCTGAGGCAACTGGGGTTAAGTGACTTGCCCAGGGTCACACAGCTAAAAGGTATTAAATGTCTGAGGTCAAATTTGAACTCAGGTCCTCCTGATTTCAGGGCTGGTGCTCTATCCACTGCACCACCTAGCTGCCCTTGTTGGATTAATTCTTCAGTTTTTCTCAAGCTTTCCAAGGCTTCTTCATTTTGTCTTTTCAAGTGTTTTATCCAGGCCAATCTGTTATATACACCCACACTGAATTTTGTGTCCAGGAATTCAATCTTCTGCAAAATTCTATGTTTTTAAATCAGGAAAAGCAAGGTCAAATTCTGTGTAAAGTGATATTGCAACTGCAATCAGATATCCCAGATGGGATTTCCCTCAGATATCTCACTGTGAAGACAAAAAGTATATAAAAATAGCCAAAATTATCACCCCAACTCCATAACATCCATTGTATTTTCTTTCAATTCCCTTCTTCCCCTATATTTCTGAGTCATGACTGGGTAATAACAGTTATCCTTTCACTACTATCTTTTCTTTTAGGACAGGGATTCTTAACTATTTTTATGCTA
Source organism: Myrmecobius fasciatus (assembly GCA_023553655.1). Taxonomy (NCBI): domain Eukaryota; kingdom Metazoa; phylum Chordata; class Mammalia; order Dasyuromorphia; family Myrmecobiidae; genus Myrmecobius; species Myrmecobius fasciatus. The sequence goes on from JAJPUD010000027.1 coordinate 515,810, forward strand.
TGCTCCCCTTTTTCAGCCCAGTGAAGCCCATGACCTCTTCTTTCAGTAATTTCGTATGCATAAATTGACATATAGAGGATTACAAAGGAAACCAATTCTTTTGATATGTACTTGCCAAAATTTTTTTAAAACAATTCATGAAACCCAAGTTAAGGACCTTTCTTCCACAGGGTTAGCACAAATATTTTGCTGGAATATGTCCATATCACTCAGAGCTCTATAAGTGGAGAGAAAGAAGCAGGAATCTCCAGGAACTCCAAGAATCTCCCTCTCTCACCTGAAGAAGCTGATATCTCACCCATAATGGCAGATGTTTCAAAATTAAAATTATGATTAAGCTTTATGAACATCATTCTTGTACCAGAAAGGAAGGAATAAATAAGCATTCAAATACTACCCACTGTGTAAAATACCATGTTAAGTGCTTTACAAATATCTCAGTAGATCCCTATAAGCCTGTGTGGTCAGTACTTTTATTATCCCCATTTTACAATTTGAAAACTGAGGCAAATAGAGTTAATTACTTGCCCAAGATCACACAACTACTAAGTGTGTGAGGCTAGATTTGAACTCAGATCTTCCTGATTCTCTGTCCAGCATTTTATCTACTACCTACTTGCTTCTAGAAAACACAGCTGGATGAAAAAGGCATGAAGAGCATCCTTTTCATCAATCACTTTTGTCCTCTGAATGAATGTTATGCTAAGATAGAAGACAATATATCTTGAGAAAAAGAATTATTTTCCATATTATTAATAACCAATTTAATATATGGGACTTAAAGGTCTTCTTTTTGTTATTAACAACCAATTATTAGTAGTTATTAGTAGGGCTTTTTTCTATTTTTTATTTCCTCAAAAAAAGTCCAGTCCTGGTGAAAGACAGGGCTAAAAATTAGACATTCTCCTCAATTGTGGGTGAAATCTCACCCAAATGGGAGAGTTTATTACTGATTAAAGGCTAAAAAGAACTTAATATGATAATGTTCAGTTTAAGAGATCTGGATGGAAGTGGATCTTTTGTGTAGATTGCCTTAGGAGGTATTGGTCTAGATATGCAGTCTCTAATTAGAGAAAGCCCACCTCTCATAATATTCATTCTCTCATTAATTGTTAACCAATCAGATTGATTTTCACCCTCAGGGACACCCCTTTTTCCAAAGGTATTTGAACATTCAGCAGCTTCTATGTGGGGTCTTTGGTTTCCAAGACAACTACTGATTTTAATTTATTGCTTGTGTGCTAGTCTAATTAATAAGTTGAATATTAATTACCCATAAACTATCTTTCAGCCTTTTTTTTTCATCTTGATCTGGATGAATTGATGCAGCCTACCTCTTAGGCTGCCTGCCCTGATTTGGGGAGATTGTGATTATGCAGAGGCAAGAAAAATTTTTCTTTCCTCAGGAATCTCATCCCATCACCTCCACCATTATGTACCTGCTAAGGAAGAGATGCATTCTATTGCCATCGTGGATATCTTTATTCTGAGAAAAATCATGGCTTGTCTCTGCTTATACTGTGCATTGTAGGTTTCATCATCACGATATGCTGGTCTCCCTTCAACCACCCTGGATGTTGAGTCATAAAACTTGAGTGTAAAATTATGTACTACTTTTGGCTAACCATGTCACCTTGAGAAAGGAACTTAATTGTCCTCAGGTTCAATTTTATTTCTATGATTCCTTGCAGGTCTAACTCCTGTAATTCTATCTATTAAATATATCAAACATTTCTCCACTATCTTTAAATGCATTCAGAGGTAGCATAGTATAGTATAAGGCAGCATGTAGAACACTGTATAGTGAGAGCACTGGACTTGGAGGTTGGACTAGATGACTACTAAGAACATTTCCAACTATATCTAGGATGATCATTTTAAAGAAAGAGGGTGAGTTAATGACCATGAATATCAGCCTGAAGGGGCAATGTCTTTTCTACACTTTCATCTGCTTAGCCATGATGAGGATAAGCCTGCCAAAAATCCTTGGTTATTGTATTGCTGCTCAAGAACAAGTGTTATTTGATATAAATTTAAATCTATACTCCCTATAAATCAATGCCCCAACATAATTGTTGTACTGACTCAGATGAACATCATGAAAATCAATTATAGCTAGAGAGAATCAAAGAAATTTATAATCACTGAATCATAGAATACTGGCCAACCTGCCCCCACTCACTATCACCTTTTAAGATTGGGGAAAATAAAAATAGCAAGGTGAAGTAACTTATCCAAAATCATAGAGGTATTGAGTAATATAGATGAGATTCAAATCAAAGACCACTAGTTCCAATCCCATGTTATTTTTCATTGTATTGTTGAAAAAAATCATCATTTGGACTTTTCACCTTGATTAAAGAGGCAAACTTTAGGACAAAGAAAATTAAAAGGAGATTATTACAAGTATGTCAAGGTAGCAATCCTTTCACAGCTGATTACTAAAGATTAACAAAGGCTTCAAGGCAGGGATAGGTTTATAAGTAACTTTAAAACAATCCAGCAAAAGAAGTTGGGCCTTTTCATTTCAGTTCCCACCACCTACTACCACCACCAAAGTAGCAAGAACACAATTATTTGCCACAATTTGAAGGTAGGAGTACTTGTCAAAGAGCAGGTAATATAAAAAACTTATGACTCTTTTATCTTATGTTTCTTTTTCCACCAGAACTTCTCCCAACACTGATGGATAAGCAAGACTTGGAACAATAGGAACAAAAACAAAATAATTTTTAAAGATACTATAAGACTACACAGTGAGTAATAGCAGAGACTAAGTTTGAAGCTGAGTCTTAACACTTCTAGTTCAGGGCTTTTCTTCTGATACAGCATTGTTGAGGAATGATTCTCTTTCTTTGTCTATACATAGTCATAGCATGAGTCTAGTATCCTCCTCTATCATCACTTATGAAAAAACAATCAAAATCTTCTCTTGATACTGAATTAATGAAATCACCACTGTCTTAAAGAATAGCAAGAAAAACAAGATAGAATCATGGAAGACACTGCATTTGTAGTCCTGACTTTAAATCCCAGCTCTATCAATTAATATGACTTCTGTCACTTCAACGTTGAGCTTCAGTTTTCCAGTCTAGAAAAATAAAGACATTAGACTATATTAGACCCTTCCCAACTCTGATATTTTATGAACTCCTTTTGTAATATAATGGATCTTTAAAATGTATGTATATCATCTAAAATACAGGATTAACCAGATTATCTAGTAAATTAGTGAATTGTATTTCTTAGTGAATCCTGAAATAAGCTTTTCCCTTTTCCAGGAAATGTTAAAATGTTCTTTCTGGGAATTTAATTTTCCAGACTGTCTTATTACCATAGGCAAAGTCCATAATGTGTCCAGACTACCTTGATTTGTATCTTAAAGATATCTGTGACAGAAACCCAGACTTTTCCAGACTGCCTTTATTAGTATTTTAAAGGCAATCTCAACATCTCAATATACATCTTTGTTTCAGTCTTTATTTACCTCCTCCCTTGAGAAACCCTAATGTTATATTTTCCCTATAGAAGATCCACTTATGATGAATATCTTTGCTAAATCCTTTTCAGGACTAAGCCCATTGTGAGGTGCTCTCTCCCTCCTCATAGTGTCTTCCCTTTAATGGCATTTTCCTCCTTATTATAGTTAACTCTGGTTAGTCTGCTTCACTCCTTTATGGATTTAACTTGCCAGTCAATGGCATATTCAAACCTCATAGTATATTTTGCCAATGGCTTCTTCCAAACTCCTTTCCTTTCTAACCTTATTGTTCTTCCAAATCTATTTCATATTATTACTCACAGTGCCCATTTTATATCTTCATTTGTCTGTAACCTCTTCTCCTTAATAAATATGCCTTTTTTACTAAGAGAAAGCCCTTGTGAATTTGTCACATGTATATTTTGAACGAGGAATTGTTACCCTGACCTCATAATTTCTATTATATTTCTGTTCCCAAACTAACTGTGTAAGTTATGGCTTCTCAGTCAATTAATCAATAAGTACCTTCTGAGCTTCTGCTAAGGAACAATCAATGTGTTATGGGATATAAAAAGCATATAAAACAATGGTATTGGCCCACAAGGGACCTTTATTCTTAATTCCTGCCATTAATAAATGAAACTGTCTTTACATTTCTTGTCTTAAAGCCAGGCTGAGCAAATATGCTGGTTTATTATGCAATCTTTTAAATAGATCGGTCTTAAAAATAATGCAACCTGGACCTTTACCTTCTCTAACACAGACACTTTTACTTTGCTATTGAAATGCAGCTTTCCCAGATGCTTGATGGATAAGCAAAGGAAATCGTGTCATCCTGGGATAGTTGATGAGGTCCTGGTTTACTATGTGGGGCTGGCAGAGAAAAACAGAAGTACTTACAAGGTTACTCCCTGAGGCAAGGAAGGAAGGGCATTGATGGACATCAGCTCAGCTTTACAATCCCATTCCCTGTGGAGGTCCTGGGTAACCCCACCTTACTGTATCTAATCAGAAAGTCAAATTGTGCCAAATCCCCAAGGTTAAATTTTCCCTATAAATCTGCTCATGATTCATGCCATCTTTACTGAATCCCTTTTGGATTAGCTCACCATGGTATTCTGCCTTGGGATGTCTTTCTTTTCACCCCCTTCCCCATGCCTCATGGTGTCTTTCTCCTTGCTATAGCTTACTAACTTTTTTAGGGTGCTGAACTCTTCCATGGACTTAGCCTGTCAGTTAATGATATTCTCCCATCTCATGGAATATTCCCTTTCTCCTAGCTAATTGTGAGTTCCAATGAGGAATTTCTTTTCTCCATTGGTAATTGTTAAAATCCTTTTCCTTGCTAACTACATGCTCTCTCAAATCTATTTCATATTTACCACTTCTGTTTTTTATTGTACATCTTCATTTTGTCTGTAACCTCTTCTCAAACCTATCTTTCACCAAAGGGAAAGGCCATTGTGAATTCTTCACAGTGACCAAATCCTAACATTTCATGCCAAACACCAAAATTTGGTGCAAATTGCAGTCCTCGATCACATCAGGTTCCTTAGGGAATTTTTTTAAATTTTATGATGATATCAATAAAATACATTAGTCTATTATAAAGTTTAAATTTCAAAGATTGATTTATGGGTTTTTTTCTTCATCAAGAAATCTGGCTCTATTCGTCATCATCACTGAATCCCCACTGATGTACAATAAAATACCTGGTGATTAAAGAATAAGATAAAAGGCCCTATATAATTAAAGACAAAGGAAAATGATCCAGATTCCACAACAGAGAAAGATATGGAGACAAAAAGCAAAACAGAAGGAAGGAAGGAAGGAAGGAAGGAAAAAAGGGACAGAGGGAGGAAGGGAGGGAGGGAGGGAAGGGAGAGAGGATGGAAGGGAAGGAAGGAAGGGAGGGAGGAAGGAAAGAAAAGAAGGAAAAAAAAGGAAGAAAGAAAGAAAGAAAGAAAGAAAGAAAGAAAGAAAGAAAGAAAGAAAGAAAGAAAGAAAGAAAGAAAAAAAGAAAGAAAGAAAGAAAAAGAAAGAAAGAAAGAGAGAAAAAGAGGAAGGAAGAAAGAAAGAGGGAGGAAGGAAAAGGAAAAGGAAAGGAGGAAGAAAGAAAAAGAGCAATGCAGAAGGGGACAAAGAGAGGAAGAAAAAAACTGAGTGGAAAGAAAAATTAGGTATAAAGATGCATTCATTGAAAGATAAGATAAATAAAGACTTAAATCTAAGAATATGATTGGGGACAGGGAGAAGGAGGGATTCTTCATTAGAGACAGAAACAGAGATCTAGAGGGAAAAGAAAATAGAGACAATCTCCCAAGACAAATATGCAGAGCCAAAAAAGAATACAGAAAGTAAATGTAGTAAAGGCTGCACTTCAGTTTTTCCTCTTCATTCTTTCAGGCTGATTCTCCTTGACCTTCAAGCATAATCAGGTCACTTCTATATTATAAACAAAATAAAATTTTGCCTTACTCTATTGACCTGTAGAGTTTACCACAGGAAGCCAAAATGAATCTCCTCCTATATAGCTACAACTCAATAGTAGATCATATGTAGAACAACAAAAGCCCTTAAGAAAAATACAGGGTCACTGATGGAGTTAAGGAAATTAATTTACTATACCTACAAATATAGCAGAAAGGAAAGGGGCAGGTATGCTCTGATGCCCAACAGAAAGAAGTCATTATAAAGCATTGATTATGGAATGCCCAGGACTGCTGATGCAGAGGAACTGCCTCCTTCTGAGATTTAGGCTGCTACAACATATAAGCTCCAAAAAGAGTATTGATTTGAAATTTTGAATGTAAGCAATAGCTTAAACAGGAGACGCAGAAAAAGATCCTTACCTCATGCCTCTGTGTATGCCTGTCTATGGTCTTGAAGAACTGTAATCCATATGATTTATGCTTCAATTAATAAGTTAGTGTCTTGTGTCTTGTCAAATAAAGTCAATGCAGTAAACACAAATGTATGTGCAAGATAATGAGACCTGTTAATGGATAAGGAATGTTGTAGTTGAGGAGAGGAAAAAAGTAAACAAAATATAAAATAGAATTACATCTCATTGAGAGCAAAATCATTTGAGGCAGATGATTTAGAAGTCATTTAGGAAAAGTAATTTTACCTCAAGGTAAACTTCTCAGTGAGAATCAATGTGATTTATAGAATCAAGAATGGGAACTTAGGAGATTCAGGACCTAGTATCCATTCAATTTCTGCTCAACAGTGAAGTCCTTACAAAGTCAGTGAGTTCTGAGTGCTCAGTGGGGATATTTAAATGCTTCATTTAAAAAGACATTTCTCTTTTACAGAGTGGCAGAGAGCAAAGAGGACTGATTTGCAAATCAGAAGAAAAAATGTGTTTGCCTCATTTTTATTGATTTATTGCCTGTTACCTTAAATAAGTCATCTCCATTCACTGAACCTCAGTTTCTTCATCTGCAGAATGAAGGTATTGGATTAGATGCTTTTTAAGATACCTTCCAATGCTTATATTATCATTTTTATTCTAATTATAATCACAGCAAGAATAGAGGATTTCTGAATTTAGGCTAAATATGTAAAAAGAGAAAAGAAGAAACAAAATTAAGGCATGCTCTAAAACAAAGTACCAAAAATTTTCATACAAAATTGTGTGAAAGGATTTCTTCACATTAAAAAAATAAAAATATTTATATTTTTATCATTGTTTTCCTGTCTTACAGAGAGGCCTGCGGGAACAACATAGCATTTTCATGATTTCTGTTGATGTTTGCTTGCATTTTGTTTTCCTTCTCAGTTTTTTTCTTTCTAGGTCTGATTTTTCTTGCACAGCACAATAACAGTATAAATATGTATACATATATTAGATTTATCATATATTTTAGCATATTTAACATATATTGGACTACCTGCCATCTAGGGGAGGGGGTGGAGGGAAGGAGAGGAAAATTTGAATCAGAAAGTTTTGCATGGGTCACTGTTGAAAAATTACCCATGTATATGTTTTGTAAATAAAAAGCTTTAATAAAATAAATAAATAAATAAAAAACTAGGAATAGCCTGACAAAACCATTATGAGATTATCCCCACCCTTTGACCTAGGATTTTTGTCTTGATAAACTGATTGAAGCACTCTGTATGTGTGATTTTTGTTTTTATAACCTCTGCTCCTTATGTCCATCTGGAGTTCAGTTCTAACTGTGCTCTCTTGTATACATATCTGCAAATAAACCCAAATATAGAACTGAATTCTGTCTTTCTTAAACTGAATTCTAGAAAAGGTGGACATTAGTGGTGTTTGTGGCTTGAATTAGAATGGTGGAGACTTGAAAAATTTGGACTCTTCTCCCAATAGCAAACAGAACCTGGGAGCATAGGATTTATTTTTCCAGATGTCCAGACAGAGACAAGTAAGTACCTTCCCCAAATTTCCAAAATGTAGCTATCTCAGACTCCTACTTACTTGGTTGCAGTTCACTTTACTCTCTAAACAGAATTTGGGGGATGGAAAACATAGTTATGCAGGCCTCCTCTGAAAATAAGGACACCTTTATAATTTGGGCATAGGACATTCAGAATTTAAGTTAGAAATTCAGTCAGGCAAGTGGCTGCCTCTGTATCATTCTGATGACTTTAAATATTGTTAGTGCTGGTGGTAACTAACTAAAGACAGACCCCAATTCCACTGAGGCTCCAATAACTGATACAAATTGGTTTATCTTAAAAATAAAGTAAAAAAAACCTAAAAGATGGTGAGCTGGTGGGTTCTTCCCAGGTAACAAGATTTTTAAATCCAAGCTTCTACCTGGGGTTAAAAGACTGTGAAAATAGGACAAGTTACAAAAGTGTGTTGGTTTTGCTTTGCTGGCAAGAAACTAAAGGTACAGGGGTGAAGGGCATTGACTAAAGTAACCATAAGCATAAATCAGCCCTTTGAGAGAGAACAGAAAGTGAAAGATCCTTTAATAATGATGTCAACAATTCTGGATAAGAAAGCACTAAGGCATGTTGCAGTTGACCCAGGAGAAGTGCTCTACCAACCAACACATTGGTATTTGAGCTTCATGCCAATGGGCAAAGGGAGTACATCCACACCCTTGTAATTGTGAGCCAGTTCTGTCTAAGTATGTTTGAGTACAACAGGTCCCTCACTCAACCTCACAGAGAATAAAATGAAGCAAGATATTAAACTGTGGGATTCTGGTAATATAATCAGAGAAATCATGTGGTATAGATATGAAGCAAGATGATATAACAGAAAGATCCCTGGATTGGGGTAAAAACTTGAATTCACATCCAAATTCTGTCATATGTCAACTAGTTAAACTTTGGCAAATCTTGGTTTCAGTTTTTTCAATGATAAAAAAGGGGGATTGGACCAGATTATTTTAAGAAGGATAGAGGAAGGAATAAGCATGGATATGGTGCTTTCTATGTGCCAGGCACTGTACTAAGCACTTTCTAAATATTAGCTCTAAACTTTATATTCTAAATATAAAAAGGAACATAATTCAGGGAATTTCTAAATATTCTTTCCTGCGCTCTTTTCCAGATATCAAAACATGCACAGAATTCTACCCTTCTGAGAGCCACAGAGAAAAAGAATCCTTCCTTGTTTTCAGATTCCTGAAACTACCCAAATAAATTCCCATGGTTTTAAATCATTAGACGGAATTTCCAGAGGTTAAAACTCCCACAGATGTTTCTTTCTCTAAACCCTGAAAGTCCATCTAAAGTACAAATTACTTAAACTGATCAATAGGAAAACATCTAGTCACTCTCTGAAACAGCCTAACCCTGAATGAGTGTGATTATTCAGAAAAGGGCCACAAATGAGTCTCAGTGACTATGGTTCAGCACTGGCAGATAGATCCAATCCCTAAGATCATTCTGGGAAAAGAACAGAGGAATTATAGAATATTAGAATTGGAAGGGACTAAAGAAGTTGTTTCAACCAACCCATTCAGTTTATGAAGAAGGAAACAGGTTTAAAGGGGAGAATTTCTGATTTTCTGGATCTTCCTCTAGGGATCTTTCCACCAGATGACATTGCCTTCTTCTCTCTTCTCCAATATATAAGATTTAGTTCTCCATCTGGAAAAAAATAACTCAGAAGTCCCTACTTAGAAAATTTTAGTGAGCCATGTCTCTTGTCTGAGAATCAAGCATCACTAACTACACACACATACACACACACACACACACATCACACCAGTTTTGTCTTCCACACTTCACAGTGATGCAATTAACAAAAATCTTATTTGGGTCTAACCCCTCTTTGTTGTTGTTGTTCAGTTTCTTACAACTCTTTGAGCCTCATTTATGGATTTTCATAGCAAAAAAAAAGCAGTTTGCCATTTCCTTTTTTAGCTCATTTTGTAGGAAACTGAGGCAGTGTTAAGTGACTTGCACAGGGTCACACAGCTAGTATCTGAGATTGGATTTGTAATCAGGTCTTCATGCCTCCAGGCCTAACATTCTATCCACTGCACTCCTTAGCTTCCTGTCTATTCACCCTACAAGTTAACAAACTGAAAATCATGATAGGTTCCAATTCCACTTTTACTACTTCCTAGTTATGTGACTTTGAACAGGCCATATCTCATCTCTTGACCTCAGTTTCCACATTTCTAAAATGAGAGTGAATTGTGCTACCTTTTTTTCATAGGGTTATAATAATCAAGTGAGAAAATATAACATAAATATAATCCATCATCATTATCAACCACTATCAGCATTTTCATCACCATTTGCAGCTTCATTTCACAAAAAGTCAGGCAAGAATCAACGTCATCCCTCACTAGTATTCTGAATGTATGCACAAATGTACAAAAGGTGAAATTAGTTTTACCTCAACAGAATGAACATGTAAAATTCTTTGTAGATATTTTTCCAGCACTGAATAGCAGGACTATAGTCCATAGGGCTCCCAGGGCAGAGATTTTAAAACAGGGGGATCATTATACTTTAGAAGAAACCATATGGCTCTTGGAAAGAGACAAGTATGGCTAAGATTTTGAAAACAGACCAAAAATATAATCTAATCATAAGTAGGACCCAATGTGTAGCAATACTATACCTGTTCTACTGCAATAAGGTGTTTCTCTCTCAATTTTATACACTGAGACAAAAAGGCCAAAATAGAAGGGAAGTCAGATAAAGAAGGGGCAGTAATCAGTCAACTAATCAATAAGCCTTTATTGGGCACCACCTGCTCTGAAGTTTATATTCTGTAGAGGAGATCATATGTACATAAATAAGCCTTTATGGAATAAAAATACTAAATATATGCAAAAATATAAAATATAGAATGGCAGTTGGCCTCTAAGCCAGAAAGATCTGGTGGTGTCAAATTCAAAGAGAAAGCAATCTTTGAAGGCAATATATTGACTTTGAAAATCACAAATTTACATTGTCTCTGTTATATGGTATTTTAATTTATTTAATTCAACATTTTCCAATTATATTTTAATCTGATTCACAATACACTTGGGAGATTTGCTGACTTTATTCAGTCATTGGACTACCAGCTGGACACCTCTACCGTATATCTGAAAGCATGAGTTCTAAGCCTGTGCAAAATACAAAAAAAAAAAAAAAAAAAAAAAAAAAAACTTAATAAAAGGTAACTTTGTGGAGTGGCTACTAGCAGCTAGAGAGATGGAGGGGAAGCTTCCTGGAGGAGCTGAGCTTTGAAGTGTCAACATGGGATTGACTTGGGGATACTAGGCCCTTAGAAGAGGAAGTATACTCTTTGATGGTCTCCCATTCTAACCAAGTACTTTAGATGCTAAGCTTAAGTCTCTATGATTTTAAAGGACTGAAAATTCCATTTATGCTCTAAATTGTGAAGATTTCAGCAGCCTATACCCTATTTGGAGCTCTGTATCTTCCCTCTGCCATTCAGTGCTCTTTCTTGCCCCATATAATTAGCAAAGTAATCTCTGCATTATTCCTCTTTGTCTCTTGGAATAGTCACTTTACCTGTTTGCCTACAGTATCCTGTAAAATGAAGTGGAAAAGGAAATGGAAAACCACATTAATATCTTTGCCAAGAAAACTCCAAATGAACTCACAAAAAATTGGACACAACTGAACATCAGTCTCAAAATAATCCAAAATAGAACATAATTTCTTTTTTCTCCAACAAAACCTCCTCTTCTTCCTAACTTCCTATGTCTGTTGGAGGTACTAGTGTAGCACCTGACTCACAGAAGGATTATCACTCACTTTCTGGGCTACTTCACTCATTCCAACCCTCCCTCACACCAACAGGTCTGGGTTCCCAGATATTCAAAGATGGACCACATCCTTGCAACTATGGCTCAAGCTATTTCAGGCTAGTAAGAAGAATCATGTTGTTTGGGGAAGAGGGGTGCAGGAAGATGGGGTGAGACTCCTATTATTCTCCAATTTTGGTGGAAGCTTAGGTAAGCTCTAGGCTGTTGCATTTGTTGTGGTAGCTCACCCTAATAACTGGCCCCCTATCTCAGTTCAGCCTGGTACTCCACATACCTTGGGACTTAAACTTAAAAAATAAGTCTGGAGCAGTGAGAGTTTCAGAAGTCTTTTACTGCCCTCCAATTGCTGAAGAGGAAATTTTATTTTCATATTCTTTGTATTCCTGTATGGTGTACTTTTAATGTTTAATTATTAAGTACTTTAATTGGATCTTAGTGTTTCTTTTAAGAGGAGACAGTGGATAGAACACTGAGCTTGGAACCAGAAAGACTCATCTTTACTAATTCAAATCTGGCTTCCAACACTAATTGTGTGTCCCTGGACAAGTCACTTCACCCTGTTTGTCTCCGTTTCCTTATCTATAATATGAGCTGTCAAAAGAAATGGCAAAACCACTGCATTATCTTTGCCAAGAAATCCCTGGATGGGTACAATACAGCTAAAACTAATGAACAACAACAAGCAATATTATCAATGTTGTATTGTACTTTTAGTTATTTTGTTAAATATTCCCCACCTGCTTTATAATTTAGTTCCTAAAGCACCAGGGAGTTTTGTATCCAAGACCAACTGAGTTTCACACCTCTTCATGAGAAGAAAACAAAAAATCCAGAGCTAGTATAGAAGTAACCTCCTAAAGCAGAGATTCTCAAAATAGGGTCCGGAGAATCCAGAGAGGGGAGGAGGGAGGCTGTGAGACCCTTTCAGAGGATCTACAGATTCAAAATTAGTTTTTATTTCTTATGTGATCAATATCTATAAATATAACCCACATAAAAACTCTTTGGAAGATACTCAATTATGTGTGTGTGTGTGTGTGTGTGTGTGTGTGTGTGTGTATGAGACAATTGGGATTGTTACTTTTCCAGGAAATATAGCTACTAAATTTTCAAGTGTCTGTGGTCAGATTTGAACTCATATTTTCTTTTCTTCGGGGCTGGTACTCTATCCACTACCCCAAATATTTTCAATAATATAAAGGAATACTGAGAACAAAAGTTTGAGAATTCACTGTCCTAGAAGGACTAGAAATAGTCAGGCTCACCTGTGCCCTAAACAGACTTTTTTTCTAGAAGATTGGTAAGATTGGAGGACAGAGTTTTTATCTAACTTTCTATCTTTAGACACAGCAGAGAGCGCTGGAGATCCAGCAACACAAACCTCAAACATTCAAAAGAACCAAATTGCAGGAGATCATGATTAACCCAAGAACTTAGAGAAACCATAGCAAGACACAAAGCCAAGTTTCAGAATTAAAGATGGAAGAAATGAGCAAATAAAATATTAATCATGATTTAAAATTATTGCAAATCTAACTCCATAACAACTACAAGTTGTATAACAAACTTCAAGTACTCCAAAGGGGAAAAAATGGATTTTCCAGACATAGATGAATACCTACAAAAATTACACAAGAGATAGAATGAAAAGAAGAAATAAAGAAATAGATAGAAAATGAAAAATGGATTTTTCAGAAGAAATAAATGAATGCCTAGAAAGAACCAAGAAAGGAAAAAGTGGGAGGGAAAAGAAAGAAAAGCTTTTGAGGAAAGAATTGGAAAGAGAACTGTTTAGAAAAGAAAGTGGTAAATTTTACCCAATAAATAAAATCAGTGAAATATGAGAGAAAAATCATTAACTCAATGAGTTAGCAAGAAATAATAAAATAAATTTTAAAAATTTTAAATACATGAAAATGTAGTCTGATATCAAAAAAGGTCAAGAAGATAGATAGATAGATAGATAGATAGATAGATAGATAGATAGATAGA